>OVAY01001053.1:11753-37043 GCA_900406395.1 Kernera saxatilis
AAATTCAGAATATGATTTTTAAGAGAACGTAAATGTATTGATTGAGCTGATTAATTAAATTATTTAAGCTTTTTTTTTTGTCCTATGATTGTTTCTATGGAGTTTCGTGTCTGCTTACGTCTTTGTATTTCCATTCCCACTCTTTTCGCGTCTTTGCTTACGCGTCAAAATTACCGGTTATTTCTGCTTTCTCTACAGAGAAATCTGCTTTTTTTTACTTATTTTTCTATTTTCTAAAGATATTTATTTGCTTTTAACATTTTTTAATCAATTCTTTCTTTTCTGACTTAGATATGTAAATATCAGAAGAATTCTAATATGTTAACTCTTGTAGAGCAAGTTGGGAAATCTTTCTTTTAAGTCTTTATTTTTGGTGTGTGCATCAAATATGTAATATTTACATATCTCAGTATTTCTGTTTAGGAACACCTTATTATACACATGATTTAGACTTCAGAGTAAATTTCTTAACCTAGGAGGCTAGGAGCCTACCTGTTTCCTAAATCAAGAAAACTACAATAGATTAACAGACCCTGAAATATGGAATATATATAATTTTGCGGAAAATAATTGCTTACGTATTAGACTTTATTACTCTACATCTTAGAGTTTGGGATCATTAATTCCAAAATAAGGTTTGTTTTTAATCATAGTCTCACGAAAGCCAAGGAGCGAAAACGGTTGTGAAGATTGTGATATCTCACGAAACCATCGTGACGAAAAATATATATAAAGACATAACAAACTCACAAGTCACCACCCTCAAAAACATTCAATTCAATGACACGTATAAGAAAATATATATTTTTTAAAAAATTGTTATTTACATGGTTTGTTGGATGAAATTAAATGAAATTTAATACACAGGTGAGGAGAAGAAAAAGCTCGGAAAATGGAGATGACGTCGAGGAGATTTACCAAACTGAGCTTGTTCAGCTGTTTTCCGAAGAAGACGAGGTATAATATTATTTTATTTTGGATGATATAACTAGGCATATTAATACTCATTTTTGTTATATAAACTAGAAATAAGGACCTATTTTGGTGGATTTATTGTTGAGTTTATTTATATCATCACCAGTATTAATTAATATTACGGATTCTTATTTCTTACTTTGGAAAAGCAGCAAAATAAATAAACGGGCCTAGATATATAGCACATAGATAGTGGTTTTATTGCTAGTCTATATTGCACAACGTCCATTTTCTAAATCCTAATGAAGATCGTCAAATTAGACTACTTTTTTTAGCTTTTTTTTACATATAAAATATAATTGTTTGATGAAGTATTTGAATTCTTTTTGTTATTGTTGCTTTAGGTTAAAGTGTTTTTTGCAAGACTAGATGAAGAACTAAACAAAGTGAATCAGTTTCACAAGTCCAAAGAAACAGAGTTTGTGGGGAGAGGAGAGATTCTGAAGAAACAGTTAGACATTCTTGCAGAACTCAAACAGATCCTGAGTGAACGGAAGAAGAGAAACCTGTCTGGCTCTAATTCACATCGCTCCTTCAATTCTTCTGCTCGAAACTCTGATTTCTCTGCAGGTCAGTCTTTCTTATTTAAGGCTTTTAATACAAGTTAGGTCAGATTGAGGGTATTTTAGTAAATTCGATAGTTTGACATCGACTCTAAGCTACCATTTATGTATCTGAGAAATGACGTGGCCTGCACCCATTAGAAACCACAAAAGTGCAGGTCCTAAAGTCCGATTTACGTAGTGCGGCTAGTAAAAAGAAAAGTAGGTTATTTAATATTTGATATAATAATACAATTTACGTTACTATATTTTTTTTAAGTAAATTAAGTAATTCGTATGTTTTGTTATTACACAGAATATAAATCTTTTTCAACCAAAAAAAAAAAAAAAAAAAATATATATATATATAAATCTTTACTATTGAAATGACAACATTTGTTTTTTTTTTTGAGAAAGAAATGACAACATTTGTTAAACTTATGAATCTTTTTGCCTGTGGATGCAAAACTCGAAGCTGCAAGAAATATTTGAAAGAATTTGAGTTTTTTGAGATTTTATGTCGACATATATTCTATGGCCGACAAGAACATTAGAACACAAATCGATTCTACTAACAAACAAACAAAAAATGTTTGTGAGTAAGAAAATAAAATGGACCGACAATAGATAATCTTTACGTATGGAGAAAATCGACAAAACTTCTTCTCTTTCGATCTTGTGTCTTTTGTTGTTAGGTAAGAAAATGTGTTTTGACTTTTTTTTTGGGGTCTCCAGGAGAACTTAGTGAGACACAAAGTGAAACATCAAGAACAGATGAAATTATAGAGGCATTGGAGAGGAATGGTGTGAGTTTCATAAACTCTGCAACGAGGAGCAAAACAAAGGGAGGCAAACCCAAAATGTCGCTCCGCGTCGATATTCCCGACGCCGTGGCCGGAGCTGACGGTGGCGGTCCAAGGTCCATCGCCACAGCCACGTCGGTTCTATGGGAGGAGCTTGTTAACAACCCGAGAAGCGGCGGAGGAGATTTCATCAACCGGAAAAAGATTCAATGCGCCGAGAAGATGATACGAAGTGCCTTTGTTGAGCTCTATAGAGGTCTTGGCTTGTTAAAGACTTACAGGTAGATTCATTATTCATCCAGTATCTTCATTTTTTTTTTTTTTTCGTAATCATATGGTTCTAATTATTATTATATTTTTTGGCAGCTCGTTGAATATGATAGCTTTTACAAAAATAATGAAGAAATTCGACAAGGTAAAGTAGCTATAGATGGTATTTTCGTTAATCAACCAAAAGTATCTTGAATAAAAAAGATAATTATAGTGCTTAATGATGAATCTTGATATATGGACCAACAGGTTTCTGGTCAGCATGCATCATCAAGTTATCTAAGAGTCGTAAAGAGATCACAATTCATCAGCTCTGATAAGGTAATAATTCAATTATATGAGTGGAATTAAAGGAGGTCTATTTATTTAGTAATGTTATAGTAAATAAAAAAATAATAATTGGTGGTTTTGATTAAAATTATATTAAAAAAAAATATCAAGGTGGTAAGACTAATGGACGAAGTGGAGTCCATATTCACAAAGCACTTCGCAAACAATGACAGGAAAAAGGCCATGAAATTCTTGAGACCCCACCAGCACAAAGATTCTCACATGGTCACTTTCTTTGTTGGTATTATTTTTATTTTCTCTGTTTTTTTACAACTTAAATTTTAATTTAATTTACTTTTAAATTTTAACAAATTGACTTTGTGTTTTTGCAGGATTATTTACGGGTTGCTTCGTCTCATTGTTTAGTATTTACATAATACTGGCCCATCTTTCTGGAATCTTCACCTCTGGTGCTCAAGTTTCATATTTGGAGACTGTTTATCCTGTTTTCAGGTATTTTATTTACAATTTTTTTTTATTTTTGTTTGAAAATAAGAAAAAATTTCTACTAAATAATACTAAATTAGAATTTTTTTTAAAACAAAACGCAGCGTTTTTGCGTTGCTGAGTCTACACATGTTCATGTACGGATGCAATCTGTTTATGTGGAAGAGCACGAGGATAAACTACACTTTCATATTCGAGTTTACACCAAGCACAGCGTTACGTTACCGAGACGCGTTTCTGATGGGAACCACGTTCATGACCGCAGTCGTGGCCGCTATGGTCATCCACCTCATTCTCCGTGCCGCCGGTTTCTCCGCCAGTCAAGTCGACACTATCCCAGGCATCCTCCTCCTGGTAATTAACTTAAGCTAACTATCATTATCTGGCGTTTCAACCGCAACCGCAACCGCAATTCAAAACGCTAATTTTATTTTTTTTGGTGTGCGACAGATCTTCATATGTGTTTTGATATGCCCCTTCGACACATTTTATCGTCCAACAAGATTCTGCTTCATTCGCATTTTGCGGAACATCGTTTGCTCACCTTTTTACAAGGTAACAATTGGAATTGTTTTGGTGACTTGCATTACAAGAAATCCGCAGAAACGTGATTTTTGTTGTGCGTTTTGTTAGGTTTTGATGGTTGATTTTTTCATGGCCGATCAACTTACTAGCCAGGTAATTAGATAATGCAACTAATATAACCTCATAGTTTAATTGATGGTGACAACATAGAATTTAGTTATTTTATTATCCCCTATTGTGTTCTGACTTTTATTTATATATTCAATTCAGATTCCATTGCTGAGACACATTGAGTCAACTGCGTGTTACTTCATGGCTCAAAGCTTTCGAACACACGAATATAATACCTGCAAAAACGGAAGAATCTATAGAGAGCTTGCTTACTTGATCTCTTTCTCACCTTACTTCTGGCGTGCCATGCAAGTAAGCTCACTTAGGGTTTTTTACTTTTATTATTTAGTCAAAAAGCCCTTAGAAACTTCCAATTAACATTATGAACATTTATTTAACAGTGTATAAGGAGATGGTGGGACGAATCGAACACTGATCATTTAGTCAACATGGGGAAATACGTTTCGGCGATGGTTGCAGCCGGAGTCCGCATAACCTACGCAAGAGAAAATACTGATCTGTGGTTAGCCGTCGTGCTTGTGAGCTCGGTCGTGGCCACGTTGTACCAGTTATACTGGGACTTTGTCAAGGATTGGGGTCTTTTGAACCCTAAATCCAGAAATCCATGGCTAAGGGACGATTTAGTTCTCAAGAACAAGAACATATACTATCTCTCCATTGTAAGTCAAAAGTCATCATCATTTATTTAACGTGTTGCACAAGTTAAAGAGATCTTTACTAAAATGCTGAGAGAGATCAATCGATGTTAATTTTTTGGTTTTTCTTATCAGGCGTTGAATCTGGTATTGCGAGTTGCTTGGATCGAGACAATAATTAGATTCAGGGTCAGTCCTGTTCAGTCTCATTTGCTAGATTTCTTATTGGCATCGCTTGAAGTCATTCGTCGAGGCCATTGGAACTTTTACAGGTAAAACCAATAAATTCCACCAAGGAGACTAAGTCTAGAGATTTATATGTTATAAACTTGATTTAGATTTTACTAAATATGGATTGTTTCTTTCTTTTTACAGAGTGGAGAATGAGCATTTGAACAATGTTGGCCAATTTAGGGCAGTGAAGACCGTACCATTACCGTTCCGTGACATGGACTCAGACGGTTAAACAAAGATCAAGGTTATATAAATTGGAGGGGTTTAAGTCTCGAACCAAGTTCCAAGGATATAGAGGAAGCATTTCGGATTTTTGCATCGATGTAACCATATCGGAGAAAAACCTTTGGGAAACTCCTGAAATTGCCTAACCAATTTATCCTTAGAAAATATGAAACAGGGGACTAATGGATTCTTGATCTGTAAAATGCTCCAAAATGTAAAACAAATAAGACAATTTAACTTTCCAGTTCATATATTGATTTCTGTAAATTTTGATTTGAGTTTCATGTTCAATAACTCTCCTTTCTTTTCTAATAAAGATTGTCACTAGCTATCTGCTCAAGTTCTTTACTTCTTTTTTTTTTTAAGCCATTTACTTATTTTTATCACTCTTCTAAAATTTCGTATTTTTGTGACACTTGTAATAGGATTCAACTTCTGAAACATGTCAACAACTTTGGAGTAATGTATAAAAAGCATATAGGAACTGACTCCATAGGTATCAAATGTGTACATGAAACAGTTTTTGGTTTTGGATCAAATTAACCAGCGCTCCACAACACGATCACACATTTATTAATCTCTTATGAATCCATGAGATAATATTTGGTTAGTCCTTTGCATGACTTTGTTCTTTGTGTTTTCTGTGATAGAAAGATTTTCAGCTAATGTCGAGCTAGTCCTGACAATTGTTTGAAAACGCTGATTTTCATTAAAAAAAAAGTAACTTTTAATTATTCTTCAAATTGCATACAAGAGATGAGAAACAAACTGACAATTGCTCAAAAGAACATCACAAAACAAAACAAAGCAAGAAATATTAACAATTTGGTTTCTTCCTTTTGACCCCTCGCTTAGGTCGCTTGATTTGCACTAAACTTGGAACATAAGAGATACATTTTGGACACCTATACCACTCTGAAAGTTCTCCAAAATCCACTTTTTTGAAATATCCATCCTCTCCAATGATATAAGCTACGTTGCGCTTCTCCGTCTGTTTGTCTATATCAAAAACCACAGCGACTTTCTTCTCTTCATCAACAAAGAAACTCCGAGCTTCAACTATAAACTGGGTACCAGTGAGTGGTCTCATATCCACCTTGCTCCTCCATGACACCGAGTTGGGCTCAATCTTAGTCGTAATCCAAATCTCCATCTGAAATGTATCACATCGCTGAAACAAAACCGCAAGCTGCTCGTCTCTAACACTAGATAGACTCACAGACAGATCGAGTAAAAGTAAGGTTTTTTTTTTAAGGTTAACCTAACTAGTTTCCTGACAAAAATAAAAAACTAACTAGTTTGCATTACATCGATCCTCGTTGAATTAGGAAGATGTCTAGGGTTCTTCCAAGGGATTTATTGGAGGAGGTGCTCTCTAGGGTTCCGATGACATCTATGAGAAGAGTCCGATCTACTTGCAAGAAGTGGAACACTTTATCCACATCTCAGAGCTTTGCAAAGAAGCACCTTGGTCAAGCAAGACTAGCAGAAGCAAGGGAGTTTATGGTGGTCATGATGATAGATTTTAGTGTTTATTTGATGCGCGTCAATCTTCACAACAACGTTGAGTCATGTATAAAGCGTGAAGCTAAACTTATTAGCCTAGATGGTTCAGATCGAATCGATGTATCTCAAGTCTTTCATTGCGACGGTTTATTATTATGCATCACGATAGACAGGACAAGGCTCGTGGTTTGGAACCCGTATTGGGGGCAAACCCGGTGGATAGAGACCGAACATAGTTTCCAGAGTCTGAACAGGTATGGGTATGCTCTCGGATACGAGAAGACCAGCAAATCGTTGTGCCGCATGCACAAAATCTTGAGATTTGTTGAGCTTGCTCGCCCCACTTTTGTTGAGTTCAAGATCTACTACTTTAACTCTGATTCATGGAGGGTTCTTGACGTCACTCCAGACTGTGAGATACTTTATTATCTCCGTGGCGTCTCTCTCAAGGGAAATACCTACTGGTTAGCTGAAGAGACAGAAACAAGAGAAGCAGGCAATATTTTCTTAGTCTGTTTTGATTTCACAAGAGAGATATTTGGGCCGCTTTTGCCTCTGCCGTCTAAGTGGATTGCTCCTGGAGATGCTTTCAGTCTATCTAGTGTTAGAGATGAGCAGCTTGCAGTTTTATTTCAGTGCGTGCATACATTACAGATGGAGATCTGGGTTACGACGAAGATTGAGCCTGACGCGGTGTCGTGGAACAGGAAGGTGTCCTTAGCAGCGAGTATAAAACAATTCATTCACCCTTGGTGGCAGCTAATTCCGGTTACAGCTAGGAGTTTCTTCATTGACGAGGAGAAGAAAGTCGCCGTGGTTTTTGATAAAGACAAAGAAGGCACTCGCTACGTAGCTTACATCTTTGGAGAGGATGGATCCTTGAAAGAAGCGGATCTCGGAGAATCTCCATACAAATATTATTACCCACTCGTGTGCTCTTATGTTCCAAGTTTAGTGCAACTTAATTAGTCCATCTATAATCTATTTTTTTACTTGTTTGTTTTTTCTTTTGTCATCTTCTTTGAACAAGATGAATAGTCAATATATATTTTTTTTTTTCTCATATCCTTGTTTGCCATATTTTGACTTCGTTTCATTGCCTTGGGTTGCTTAATTTCCTTGCTCTCTTGTAGGAGATTCATGGCAAAAGTTTCTGTTTTTTATTTCTTTTATTTGTTATTTTTGCGTTCTTGCAAATATGCGGATCTACTGTTACAATTTATGCAGAACAGATTAAGACTTGCAAGTATGCTTAGAGCATGATCAATTGAGAAATTTAAAAAAATATCTTGGTTGTTTTTTAATTATAAATTTAGAGTTAAGAATTTTTCATAAAAACTTTAGATTTAGGTGCTCCAAATGAGAACTCTATTAGGGGTTCTTAAAAAAAAAAAAAAAAACAATCCGTTTTTAGAAAAAATCGAGATAGAGAAGAAAAAAATGTTTTTTTTTTTTCTCATCCAAATAAACATGGATCAGACACGTGGCACATAAGAGTCGGTTCTTGTGTTTCTTAATTAAGAACCGACTCTATTTTTTTAACATTTTTTTAATTATATATATTCTAAGAAATGCTCTAAAAACCCTTACAATTCTCAATTGATCATAATCTTAGATTTGAGTTTCCCTTTTATATTTTTGTCCTTACCGGTTTGACAGTGTGCAAGTGGCTGATACTTGGAAGACTCAGTGATTTCTTGGCGTTAATTTTTGACCTTGGGTACTCTCTGTTCTTAAAACTTTAGAAATTTTAGGTCGTATGGACAATTCTACCCTTTTACCATTCATAAAGACTATTTTTTCTTTATAAAGTATTCATAAAGACTCTTCTTACGTCAAAAATTTTGATCTCTTTTGCTTTCGTATATCGCCTAAATTAAATTTCTTAGTATAATGATCGTATCATCGTATATGTGTGTATAAGAGCATTATGTGATCAACATAGGCGAACCATATTGTTAGTTACACATTAAACTAATCCTGACGAGTGCGAAGAACATTTCCACTAAGCAACAAAATAAGAAAGGAAAAAAGAGAGAAATTTTCTTAACTAACCATGTTTATTATCTCTGAACCGGGACAAGTTTTTAACCACTAATGAACAAATAATCTGATTACACATTAATCAATTTTGCTTTTACGAGTAAGAATAACTTTACCTTACATAAACTTTATAAATTCCTGATTCAAAACCAGTTGGTTCAATGAGATAAACCTGTGGTCATAGACTTAACGATTCGTGTGGAAATACAATAAGCCGTAGACATGATTGTGATCATAGGATTTACACCAACAGCACTCGGCAACGCACTTCCATCGCAAACAAACAACTTCTCAGCTTCCCAACTCTCTCCGTTCAAATCAATCGCTCCTTCTTCTTCATCTTCTCCAATTCTACAGCTTCCCATCTGATGAGCTGAGCTATACACATTCCATTTCTCGGTCATCGCCTTTGGCCCTTCCTCTGCACTCACCGAGTCCAAAAACTCCTCCATCGACTTCTCATCAACCTCTTTGCACATCAGTCTCTGCCCGTCGCTTCTGTGAGTTCCCACTTCCTCTGCTCCAGCTGCAATGAGTATCCTCAACGACTGTCTAAGCCCGGCTTTAAGATTCTCTTTGTCGGTTTTGTCCACAACGTAGCTGATCCTGCCTTCGGTTTTCACTTCTCCCGACCCGCGATCTCTAACTATCGTTATGAGATTCGCGGTTCTTGAGTATCTTGACATTCTTTTCTTCATGTCAAGCCCTGAGGTCCAAGGACATAGCACCGAGAATGAAGCTGGTCCTAGCGACGGTGTCTCTATGATGGCTCTAACTTCTGAATCTTCTGACAACAGTTTGCTCACTGATGTTATGATTCCGCCTTCGTAGGACTTTCCCTTGAAGTTGAAATCGGAAGATTCCTTCTCCGGGAAGTAACCCCACGCCATTAGAACAGGGTGTAGGTGAAGGTTTTTACCGATGTGTCGGTTTTTCAATCCGCTTGAGATCATCAATGGAGGTGTTAAAAGAGAACCCGCTGCTGAAACCGTTACTTTAGCTTCGATCTTTATCTTCTTCGCTATGTTTCCGTTTAAAGAGTTCGCCATCACTCCCAAGCATTTCATTTTCTTGCCTCCTCTGTTATTATTAACGTTCTTTTCGAGTACGAATCTTTCCGCTTTACATCCCGTTAGAATCACTGCACCATGACTCATCGCGTCGACAAGCCAAGTCCGGTCGCTTCCTTTCTTGTCTCCTTGTCTACATCCATACCCGCAAGATCCACAGTAATGCCTCTCCGAGGAGTTACGCGCCACGTTTTCGACATTGATCCCGAGGTTTTCGCAACCTTTCCTCAGAACCTGGTTCTGAAAACCCTCCATCTCACATCTCTCCGTGACACCCATCCTCTTGCACACGAATTCCATAGCCGAAACATATTCTTTTGCGGCGAAAAGAGGTATCTTTTGATCCTCTGACCATTCTTGAAGAACCGATTTCGGCGTTTTGATACAAGCAGACCAATTCACAGAAGATCCACCGCCTACAGTTGCTCCAGCCAGCACCATCATATTCCCATTAACGCTTGGGAGAATCCCTCCGTTTTCATACAGTTTGTCCATGCCAGGACCTTCGAAAGGAGGATAATCGGATGGCGTAAAGTAGCTTCCTTTCTCCATAACAACCACTTTCAAGCCAGATTTTGCTAGAACAGAAGCTGCTACGCCTCCTCCTGAACCAGATCCGACCACCACAGCGTCGCATTTGATTATTATCGCACCGTGGTCCGTGTCGTGGTCCACTTCTAGGCCTTTCTTAGCAAGTGATTCGAGGAGAGTTTGCTCTGTTTCTTTCATGGTATCCACCATCCCTTTCTCAAGAGGTCTTTCTTTATGAGTTTCAGAAGGTTTGTTCTCATCGAGGTTCACACGATACCCTATGGCTTCCCATGCCGGATTTTCCCCACTTGGACTCACCTACACAAAAGCAACCGCAAATCCAGTAAATCTTGAAGATCTATATAAGTAGCTCTGTTTTTACAAACGAGAAAAAAGTTGAAATATAGAGTCATTTAATCCAAAACTCGGTTCAATTTTGGTTCGAGTTCTGTGTTTGGGTTCTTTTTTTGTTTATGTAGTAATCAAAGCAAATGGTTTATTCGAATCATCATTAATCTTGGATTAGGCTCCCTACTTTGTTGGCTCTATTTGGATAACGTTTTCAAAATATAAAGTAACTAACTTAAACCATATTAAGATTTGATTCGATTATCTTGATGGATTTCAGAATGATTCATACAAATTGAAACACACATCTATTAAAATTTACAAATCTTTGTGACTCAACAAGCCTTGTCTTGAGGTGAAAAACAGAGGATCCGAGACATACCCGAGAGAAGAAACAGAAGAGGAAGGCGACTTTGATGTAGACAAAGGCTGCTCTAATGGGAGTCAAAATCCAATTTCTGAATTGTTTCTGAAGCACTCTTTCCCTCTTCTCCAATGAGAGCTCATTAAATTTCTCGACATAAGGCCATTTCGAGACCAAACAATCGGACCCACAAATGAGTAACGTCCCAAGCCGAGTAGCAAGCAGGAACAAAACAAGTCTCGACATAAGATAAACTTCTATCGTCCCTCGTTTCAAGATCAACTCAATGGTCTGCATTCAATAAACAAACAGTCTTTTGACTTTAAACTCAGAAGTATTAGACCATCCTTAAATACAAGCAATGAGAAGTTTTCCGCAAATCCACCACGTGTAAATCTGCACCTAGGCCAAAGTCCGAGGTCAAGTGACCAAAACGTATGTTTTATATTTTTAAGGAGTTTTCTGCAAACCCACCATGACCCGAGCCAAAGACCGAGCTCAAGTGACCAAAACATATGTTTTTGATTTTTAAAATGTGATGGTTTTTAAAATCCAAACTTTGACCACTTAGGAAAAAAACAGAGCATTGGATAAGTAAAAAAGAGTGCGCACCTGGCGAACAACGGGAGCTTGAGACCCAGAAGTTGAGTAAAATGACCGGAGAGCCTCTTTGTTCCGGTGGTGATCATCTTCGCCGGAAAATTCTTCCGGCGGCGGCACTGGAGGCAAGACGGCTTCGCAGAAGCTGGCTAAGGATTCCATCTCTGCCGCCGTGACGTTTCGGTGGCCAAAGTTTCCGGCGTCTGTGTGCTTACCCATCTCCTTTAATTCGCTTTTATTGTGTAAAAACTGGTAATTTTGTAGAGTTTCGAAGCAGAAGCTCCATATACATATATATAGATATAGACATATAGATACAGCTGTTTGCATTATATGAAAATAGAAAAATAATACAAAATTGCGAAGAGAACCCCCAAATTTGTCTCTAACTCTTTTTCATGATTAAATGTTTTATCTGTCGTATTCGAAAGAGGATTTTTGTTTTTTATTTCTCGCATGACAGTTTGTCGTATTAGTAGTTTCGAACATTGACGTTTTACGAAATTGGACCAAACTTTTAAATTTTGGAATATGATACATATCCATCCACGTTTTCTTATTCATATTCTAGTTATATGCCAAATTATATAGGTATCATATAGACATTTTAGGGACAATTAAAAAAAAGCTAAAGAAAGTCTATGAAAAATAAAGGAATATATCATTTTGGGGTTAGTTTTTAGGTTTGAAATTAATTTTGTTGTATTAGGATTTTGGATTTATTCTTCAAATTTAGAATTTAGTTTTTAGAGTATAAAATTTAGTTTTTAGAGTATAAAATTTAGTTTTCAGACTATATTGTTAAATTTTAAAATCTAAACTTTGTTAACTTTTGTATAAAATATGACATAGTTTTTCTTAAGATTCCCATGTTTTTATTTACTAAACTAAATTTTGATATTTGAGAAAAGGAACTATATTTTGTTAATTAAAGTTTCAAAAGAACATTCAGATGATGGTCCCTCAAATGATGGTGATCAAACACATACAATTGTAAAATACAGGGACTAGTATACAATTATGAGACGATGGAGGACCGAAGATGTGGCTAAAGTCTTTTTCGAGGTTGCGACATGTGAAAACTACGGGCAACAGAAGGAAAGGTTAATAATTAAATGATTAATAAATGATTAGAGATCAGAAAAGTGCTAAAACGCCCGCTAGAAGAAGAAGAAGAAAAATGGTTAGAAAAGTTATCTATGAGGCTACGAACCACAAAGAATATTCACGTGCAACTCTCTTAAAACCACAATTTGAAATTAAAATCGATAGCCAACTCGTGAGTTAATGCTACAGCCAATAACGTTTTCCACAATTTTACTTTTTCTTATTTTTGTATACGTGTTCTCGGTTTCTTCTCACAAATTCATTATATTAAATAAATATTTAGTATACAAGTTGATACACTTTTCATTATGTTTTTGGAAAAAAAGGACCTAAATCCGAAGACTGAAAATACAAAAATCGCTGATCTATATAAGTCTAATTACGATCTGAAAGTCCAAAACATTACACTAACTGATGAAACTATTTTCTTCTCTATTTAATAGCCGAACTAACTCTAATTTAACATAGTTTGACTTTCCAAATCTACATATACATAAACTCGATATTCATCTATTTGATATATAGATGCATGATGAATATGAAAAAATTTACATATTCATATTTCTTCTAGGTCTTATAATATTGTACATCTTTAATATCAATATTATATATATTTTTATGCTAAGAACAAACTATTTCAATATAAAAAATATTAATTTAATAAAAATGATGCTGTTAAATGATATGATTAGATTCTTAAAATATGATGTTAAAAACTATAGATAACTTTTAGTTGAAATTAAAATAGTTTGATTCAAAAACAATAACTAATAGAATTCTACGACACAGTTATGGAACTTCCAACGAATTATAGTCACAGCAAAATATGTGATCGGTTAGTGACATATGTGTTATGAGTTCCTTTATTAATGTTTATCACAAAATTTATGTAATTAATAACAGATCTGTCTGAAAAAAGCGAAAATGTAGCGAAATAGCAACAAATTTGATACCAAAAAAAAAAAAAGATTTGAAGTGGCTAGTGAGTTAAAAAAATTATACTGAGTAAACAAATAATAGAAAATTTTATTCCATACTTGTTACTTTGTTAGCAACTATTTTTTTTTTTTTTTGAGAAAGATTGTTAGCAACTATTTGCTATGGATTATTCGTACACAATTGTATCATTGTCGTACATCGAATATTTAATGAATTCGATGCATAGCATTTTTTGTTTTGTTTTTTAACTACACGACTCGATTCGAGCACCGACAATCCAGGGGCGTTAACAATATATTTAGATCCATCAATTTCATTGGACAAGGCTTTCACTCATTTAAGAACCAAGGATTAGCAACAACAACAACAAAAAAAAACAATATAGAGTCACGCCAGTTACCCAAGAAGTCAAGTGTCATCGAAGCATCCCAGAGAAAACTCTTAATTAGATTTTTATTAGTTTTCTGTTACCTAAGTATGATTCCTTACTAATAATTATTCTGAATTCAAAGGGTTTGGTTAGAATAATTTCTTTGTCCTTGGGTTATGGCGATTGGGTACATTAGTACATACCTGCTTGGTGATAAAGAAATGTTATCGTACCTAAAACGCAATGGTTAGAACTGTATGTATTGCTATTAAATAAGTGCTTAGAAGTCAAACATATGGTTGGAGACAAGTAAAGATGTCACAAGCTGTCATTAATTAATTAAAGTTATATAATGTAAACTCAGATAACGATACAATTTATTGTATTTTCAAGGTTTTGACTTTTCCCATTCCTGTTATCTTCTCACCAAGTTATAATATTTGAGTTAAGACTCAAGAGCCATGAAAATCAATTTTGTAAAATAATATTGAATACGCTTATACTATTAGTATTTTAAAAACTACTCATTTGTTTATATAAAAAACTATTCATTTTATAGAAAATAATAGAAAACAATTAAAGTGGTCTAGCAGCCGATTAATTTAGGCACCATATTCAGCCTAATGATCTTTTTCTACGAAACATATCATTGTTAATGACTTTCATATAATTAGTATTAAATTACGAAATCTTTTTTTTTTCTTGACGTCAATTACGAAATAATTTCAAACAAGCATGTGATACCATAACAATTAAACACATTTGTACAATAACCAACATCTCTATAAAACCAAAAAAAAAAACAACATTTATAATTTTGAGTGTATATATGATTAGTTATAGTTTAATAGAAAGTATATGATTGGTTATAATATTTTAAGTTAACACGTAGAAAGTATATGACTAAAACAATCTAAAAGAGCAAATGGTTACACGTAGTTTAACAGGTATAGTGTCTACATAGAGCAACCGTGATATAATTAACAATTAATGTTGATACAACTCTGATCAATAAATATGATATTGTATCATTTACATATTAACTGTTTATACAGTTACAACCGTCTCTCTCTCTCTCTTTCTCTCCATATACGAGAGGGAAAAAAAAAGAAACGTCCAAGAAACATGGGCCTGCTTGACAGCTTCTCGAAGCTCATTCTTAAGCGATCGAGCCCATAATTCTTAAGAAGCTTCTAAACCGAAGCTTTCATTGAGATTAAGCTAAACCGAGTGTAAACCGAAGAACCAAGACTCACAAAGCCCTACATAATACTTTTTTTTAATAAATCATTAAATCCCCCCAATAATATCACCAAATACAACCAACAGAGCAAATTTCAGATTTACGACAAAACGGCATCGTTTCCGAAAAAAAGTGAATGTGTGATGCATTTGTTTATACACACGTATATAGAAACGTGACAGCTTGCGCGCCCACCCGTGGTTTCTTCTCAAATCACATAAAAACGAGAAGCAAAGAGAGGATTCTCTGTGTAGATGCTTCTTCTTCTCCTCCTCCTCTAGAAATATCTGAAAACTCTCTTTTCTCTTCAGTTTTCTCACATGGCGGCTTCTTCTACTCTCTCCTCACTGGCATCACCGGCGCTTCTTTCCCACAACCGTTGTCGCTCTCCACCGCCGTGCTGTTCCGTCAGATGCTCTTTTTCTTCTTCGCCGGTGGTTCTTAGTATTCCCAGATCCTCTCGTTTGGGATTCACTGTACCGGAGAGGAGAAATCTCGTTGTGAATTCGACGATCGGTGAGGTGTCATTTCGCGACCCGACAACATCTGGATCGGGTGGAGATGAGCGAATTGAATCGCTGAAACTCAAATTACTGGTGAGTCTATTTGAATTAGGAAGTTAAAGTCAGTGAATTAGAAAAATTGGCATGGATAGCAGCGAAATTGGAAAAAAAACAAAAAAAAAAACTAATCCCTTTTGAGTGTGAAATCGTGGGTTATCAATTACTGTGTATATTTGGTAGCTACATGGCTTGCAATTGATTATAGTGAACTTTGGAAAATTCCAGACTACAGTTTATGATGTGTGTTTGTGTGAAAAATGCAGAGTGTGGTTTCGGGGTTAAACAGAGGGCTTGTGGCAAGTGTAGATGATCTACAAAGAGCTGAGGCGGCTGCTAAAGAACTGGAAACTGCTGGTGGATCGGTGGATCTAACCGATAATCTTGACAAACTCCAAGGGAAATGGAGGCTCTTGTATAGCAGCGCCTTCTCTTCTCGGTCTTTAGGCGGTAGCCGCCCTGGTCTCCCCATTGGACGTTTGATTCCTGTAACTCTTGGCCAGGTATGTTGTGATTCTTGAATCTTGCTCTGTCTTTAACCCTTTAAGAGTTCGGTTTCTCGGGTTTTCAGTTCTTGAGTCTATCATCAGTTAGTAGTTTTGTGCACGGTCTGGTCTATCATCGGTGCTCTTGGTTGAGCTTGAATGCTGATGAGCTAAGAGTCTAGGCTTTTTGGGTTTAAATTTTTGGCAATGTCACCTACCCCGAATCACTTGAAAGGAAACTTCTTTTGTATTGTCTCTTGTTGTTGAATCATGAACTACGGAAAACTGTGTGGAATCAGGTGTTTCAACGGATTGATGTGTTTAGCAAAGATTTCGATAACATAGCGGAAGTGGAAATAGGAGCTCCTTGGCCATTTCCGCCTGTAGAAGTCACTGCGACCTTGGCACACAAATTTGAACTCTTAGGTTTGCGTCTCTCCCTCTCGCATTACGATCAACTACATAATAACACTTATTAATTTGTGTAAGAGAGCAAATTGTCAATCTGCTTGTTTGATATTATGGGAAAACAGGCACTTGCAAGATCAAGATAACATTTGAGAAAACAACTGTGAAGACAACAGGGAATTTATCTCAGATTCCTCCATTTGAAATCCCGAGGCTTCCCGACAGTTTACGGCCATCGTCAAACCCTGGAACTGGGGATTTTGAAGTGACCTATGTTGATAATACCATGCGCATAACTCGTGGGGATAGAGGTGAACTTAGGGTATTTGTCATTGCTTAATTCAAGCTTTGAAATATGTAAAGATCAATACTTTCTGCTTGTTGCAGCCTCGTGAGTTTTGTACAAATCGTATCAACAGTGATAAGTTCAATTAATCATTTTAAAGTTTCTGAGGTTTATTTGGCTGATGGGTTAAAATCAATTGGGCGACGACTTATCTTTTAACAAAAAGGAAAAAACTTGCTTTTGGGTTTATATCGTTTGAACTAAAAATTCAAAGATTAGCAGCAAAACCATATCTTGATGATTCAAAATATAGAGTCAACAAGCAAAGATGAGACAATCTTATACGAGAGCTAAAACAGACGGATTCAAGATCCGACGAAGTACAAATCTTGCAGAAATTAAGATGAAACCAACTTAGAAAAGTGATGTTCCCTTTCCCTTCTTGTCTCCACCGATCTCAAAATGCTTGCACCTCTGAAGAAACAATTAAAAAAAGAACAGAACGTAAGCAAATGGCCAAGTTACAAATCTGGTAATAAGAATTTGATGTATGAAGATTGTTCAGTTCACCTTGATCGAGTGCTGAGACATGTGCTTGCAGGTTTGGCATTGAAGCCTCAGGACAATCTTCTTCGTGGTCTTAGCCTGTTAAAAAGGGTTACAAGAAATGCGTCTCAGCAAAAAAAACCAACTCTATTGGATGTTTTCTCTCTCTCACACGTCTCAATTTTAAGAGTCTAAGCAAAATGAAACCCAAATCAAGGTTACTAACTATAGTTTCTGTCACATGATTTTGATCTTTAAGTAAGTACAGAGGCAAAGATAAGCTCAAACCACACTACAAGCTAAATGGTTCCCTACATTGATCAAGGATTAACCAAAACTTGCTTATTTTCACTAGCTGGCCTAATTCAAATACAAAAACCATCTGCAAGTGATCATTCATTACCTTCTTGTGGAAGACAGGCTTAGTCTGACCACCGTAACCAGATTGCTTACGGTCATAACGACGCTTCCCTTGAGCAGCAAGACTGTCTTTACCCTTCTTGTATTGGGTCACCTTGTGCAATGTATGCTTCTTGCATTCCTTATTCTTACAGTAAGTCTTCTTTGTCTTTGGAATGTTCACCTGCAATTTCATAAACATCAATACCTCAATAAACTAGCAAAAGGAAGCATTTCAACACATACAAAAATCAAAAGACTTTATGTTTATTATCTTCAGCCAAAACCAAATAATTTTCTCGTTCAGAGAAGAAAACAAAGAGTGTGCCTTATATAAGATTCCAAAATGAAATTAGATTCATCAATGACGATCTATAGTAACTAGTAAGCACTATTTCTTGACACAAGTAGCGATCAAACAAACAATACTGATCGAAAAACCTCAAATTATAGATCTAAAAAACAATAAATCAATCCAATCATGTATTGTTGTTCCTCACGGGTCTTAATCCGAATTCATCAGAGATCGAAGTGAGCTCGATGAACACCAAATCACCTCGAAGGAGAAGAAATAATTACCATTTTCGCTCCGCTGATCTCGGGTGAAGCTTGTGTGCCGTCGTCCGCCAGCCAAAACTGCTTATAGAGACAGAATTTATAGTAAACTTTTCAGAAACCCTAGCCCTTCAAATGTAAAACGACTTTGGGCCTTAGGTAAACCTCAGGCCCATGGTTGGTATAACGAGTTCGTATACAATATTTTCGACTTAAAAGTGTAATATAAAAGCGAAAATTTTGAAGCCAAGAAAAAAGCGAAACATTTATGGGAATTGTCCATGTTTATAATTTTAATTAATGATAAAAATAATTTTACATTTTTTATTTTTTTTAATCGGAAAATTTTAGACCGAAATCAATACTAATATCTGAGGCCCATCTAATTCCGGATTTTGATGCAAAAAAAATTTCGAAACATTTGAAGGAAATCAATAATTGATCTAGATCCACATAGACATATTTCAAGCAGGAGCCAATAGCCTACCACCATTAATAGTATAATACTATGTTAACCAACATTTATTAGCATGTCACAAAACTCTTTTTCATACAATCAAAATTTGTTATTTATCCAAGCAATTACATTTCACATTGTTATTCATATGTTTAAAATTTCTGCTCTACTGCAAAATTCATTGAACTACATGTTCTTCATGCAAAAACCAAGTAGATTTTGGTAATATTGGTGTTTCGAATTCGATGTATTCTTTTTAAAAAGATCGATCCTAGATCTCTTGTTTAAAAGAGATTTCACAAAACTCCATAGAGATGTATGGATGTTGCTCAAATTTTTTTGATGAGTAAAAAAAAAAAAAAACTTGATGCAACTATGCAAGTAGCCCCGCATCACGTGGCATTAGCAAGCCCCAACAAGACAAACCTTTGAACTTTGACTTTTTCATGGGCCCTCTCCCATCGCCGCAAATACCAAGTCTCAACGCCCAAAAAAAAACATTTCTTTTAGATACATTTCTTATAAAAACATTCACAATCCTCAACGATTCATCTAATGGAAAAACAATGTCTTCATTTTTTGGATTGGTCTCTATCTTGGCCGTAGTGGCCATACAACTCCTCCTTTTACGCAGCGTTTCGTCCTTAAACCTGACCAATGCGTATCTACACCACGAATGCATCAACAGTCAAGGGAGATACAAGAAGGGAAGTATATACGAGGCAAACCTCGACCGTGTCGTTCGTCACACCTCCACCGGCAATCTCCGCGACGGTTTCTCCGACTCCTCCTTTGGTGACCCTCCCAATACCGCCTATGTCCGACTCCAATGCCGGGCTGACTCCTACTGGTCCAAGTGCCACTCATGCCTCGCCACCGCCGTCTCCGAGGTAACGCCACTTCAATATTAATAATTACCAGTCACATATTTACATGTATATAAATATGTACACGTTACATGATATATATTGATGATCTTGATACTCTACATGGATCTTGGATGGTTAAATTGAGATAAAACTAATGTCATTTATGATTAGTACAAAAGAAAGTGTATATGTTTTATGTATACTAGTCCGGTCCTGAGTAGAAGCATATCAAACATGTGTTTCTAGCCTTTGCGGTTTTTATTAATTTTGGGACCAAATTTTAAGAGAATATCCAATATTAATTGTTCTTGATCGTGGTGTCAATATATATGACAGATTCGTAAGAGATGTCCGCGAAACAAGGGGGCAATAATATGGTATGACCAATGTCTTTTGAGGATATCTACGATCCATGCCTACGGGAAGATCGATAACGAGAACAAATTCTCTTTGTCCAACCCGAACAAGGTGAGCGGAAATCCAGAGTCGTTCAACAAAGAGACGTTGGCTTTCCTGGAGAAGCTGACATTAAAAGCCACAAGTACAGACAACGTAGACGGCGAAGCATTGGTGCTTTACGCGTCTGGGGAGAAGAGGCTTGGGACGAAGAAGATGTACGCAATGGTCCAGTGTACGAAAGACTTAGTGTTTAACAGTTGCTATGAGTGTTTGGAAGGGATTTTAAAGAAGTTTCCAAACTGCTGCAACGGTAAACTAGGAGGGAGAGTTTTGAGTTCGAGCTGTAACTTTAGGTATGAGCTTTACCCTTTTCTTAGAACTTGAAGACCGTTCGACTAAAACTAAAGGATGTCCAGAACCAAACACGGTTTAATATGTACACATTGTGCTGTGTTTAAATAAGTGTTTTGAGCGAATATAATGTACTTTCCTCTTTGTGATTTGTTTTGTATAACACACATTTCTTTTACATTCACGCACGTACATTTTCGGATTTGAAACTGTACGGTATATCATGATACTAGAACAGATTATTAGGATACAAGCCTCGATATATAATTCAGTAGCTAGCTTGTCTGGATTTTTATTTATAAATATAAAAAAAAACACTCAGTTAAAATATAATTTCGTCTAACGTCTAGACTTATATAAACATGCAAAATAAAATAGTTAAAATGAGTGTACTAATAGAAGATTCAACAGTCCGGTAGATGTCAGACTCAAGCCTAATACTAATAGAATAGTTAAATACAACCTTGGATCCTAAGAACACAGTAGAAAGGTTGATTTGGGAATAGTTTTAATCATTAAGCAAAGCATATGTTTCACATCCCTGATTCATAATCATCAAAGGGTTCTCTCTTCTCGACCCGAATCGCTTGATAAAAAATACATTGCTCTTGTTATGCAAAGACATCGATCGATCTCCAGCAGAAGGGAGAGAAAAGATAAAAGTGTAGATTATGAGAAGAAAAGAAAAACCACCACTCTAGTCTAAACTTGAAGACAAACTCTCTTTTTTTTCTCAGCTCTCATCTTCCTGTAGAACTTCCAAGACCCACACAAGGATAAACCGCCCGCACGGATATATCTGTTTCCTTTGACTTGGCAGGTCCAACAGGCTGAGGAGGAGTTTCGCCTCCTCCTCCTCCTCCTGTTGTCCCTTTTGGCTTTCTCTGCCTCGATTGTTTCGTTCCCACAACCTGATCGTTCTGTTGAGGTAGGTCTAACCCTGAACCTGACTCTGACCCTGAACCCGTGCTCGGCTCTCTTTGTTTCCCCGTGCTGCGTCTTGATGGCCTCGTTGATCCTCCTACCCTTGTTGGAGACTCTGAAGGTGAGTTGTTTGTTCCCGTGGATGATTTACGCCTCCCCTTGTTCCTCTGCCTCTCCCCGGAACTCGCAGGTTTCTTGTTGGAACTTCCTTTTGCCTCACCCATCGGAGACTTATACTCATGCATCTACAGATTCCCATGAAATATATGAGCTCATCTACAAGCAAAATCCATATATATAGTGTAAGGGAGAGAGAGATATAAATACCCAGCTTGGGGTCGTAGCAGAGGGCCCTTCCCATCCTATATGAGCAACATGTTTGACATCGGTCGGTTTTCCAATCTGCATCTCTGGTTCCTTCTCATCCTCTGCATGCAACAATGTTTACGACATTTTAAAATTGATTTCTTGGTGATTGTATGTAGACATATATGAGTTTGGTTTCGAGAATTAATAAATGAACTCACCGAAGATACGAGCAATGTACCTCAACCCTTTCAATAGACCCTTCATTGGTGAGGTCATCTTTAGCTAGCAGCTGCATACCTAACTTGCATACCAAGAAAAATTAAAAAACCTTTTTTTTGTAATGTTTTGAAGAGATTCTTCTTCGTTGCTCTTATTAATTCTCTACTCGTGTTATACATAAGGTTGTGATAATGCAAAGATCGGATGAGGTGTAAGTTTGTTTTCGGGTGCATCCTATTATGAAACAAAACTCTTAAGAAATCAATAAAATGAACTTACATTTTTATGGGAGGAGATAAAACCCTATTAACAAAGAAACTGAATCATATAGATTCCCAAGAGCTATGAGTTTCTGCAAATTTAAGAGCAATAGATTAACAAACAAGAACAAAAACAACACGTTCCTGTAAACAAAAAGAGAAAACTAAGATAAATTTAAAGAAAAGAAAATACCTGGTTACAAACTTTAAAACGATATTGTTTTTCCAAATTGATTCAGGAAAAATCAAAAGCCTTTTTCTCTACTTCTTCTGTTATTTTCGTGTTTATTTTTTGTTTGTTATGGGTCTCGAGTTGAAGAGGGAGGTAACGTAGGGAAAAAGAAATCTCAAATCTTGTCCTCTTTCTTTGAGCACAAAGGCTCTATTTTTCTTTCTTGCCTATTTCTTTTTTACATATGCCTAATAGACACGTGGGGGATAATAATTGGATTTAGAAGTTGCAAGTCAACGGATAACCAGAAGATTACCCCTAATTTGGTGGTTTCTATGGAACTTCTTCAATTCTATATTAAGCTTCTTTGAGTCACCTTACGGTCGTTTTTTACTGGCAAACGCGGGAGATACGGTTTTTTTTTTAGTTTTTAGGGAAATTTTTTTTATCAAGATTCCGAAAGTTGATTGAAATTTCCACGTAAATACTGAAATTCTTTGAGATATTACAATGAAAATAATAATGAATTTGATTATAACTCCCATGTAAATATGTGAGAACATTTATCTTTTTTTTTTTTATCAACGACATACAATATATCGGTCATATAAACATTTTCACAAGAAGATAAGATGAGAGGCGATGGCATGGGCGGCGCATCTAGGGTTTTGATATGAGTTGGGATTGGATCTGTGCGGTTCTTCAATGGTGTTGGTTACTCGGCAATTTTTTGGTTAATCTAAGGAGTTCTTCACGAGATGATGGTATTCGTGGGTACATGGATGATTATTTTTGGGAGGTGGAGAAAAGAGATACGGCCGTACATGGTCTTCAAAGGAGGAGATCTTCTCCGAGGTGGAATCAGCGGGTCATAAGTAAGGGAGATTGGGAGTGCTCTCAATCGAATCTAAGATTGAATGGGAAGATTCTAGTCGGATTGTTAATTGGGGAAAGCGTGGTGGAGCTGCTTCAAGCGAATCTCTCCCTCCACAATCAAAGGATACATAGTGATTTCGTTGGAGAGGGAATTTCTGTTCTATATCCACGTTTTCTGCAACGTTCCTGGAAGATAAGGAAAGCAAATCTCATTCTACGAAATAATGGGGTTATGACATCGGCTTCGTCATTCAAAGCTTGGATTACATATCAATCAAAGATTCATATCTCTGGGTTTTTAACTAAGCTAATCGTCAACGCAATCTGGGTGGAGATCATATTGCAGATTCATTTCTCCCTGCCCAAGGCATTTTTTTGGTATATAAGGGGGCAATGGTCAATGGAAAAAAACTCATCAAATATTTCTTCTTTGTTCTTGCACTTGTGGGTTTCTCTGGTTTTTGGGTCACGTTTTTGCGGGAGAGTATTTCTTTGTGTTTCGCTTTCACTTCGGTGAGGAAGAAATGTCTCAGGGTTCTTTATTGGGAAAGGGTGTGAGAGAGGTTTCACAGATTCATGTTGGGCCAAAAATGCATATCAAAGTCCCTTACTTTGATAATTCGGAACTGATTGCGGGTTACTCCAAAACTATGATCGGCCGTTGCATGAACCCGAGGTTGCAGGATATGAAATCTCTCCTGCTCATGCTTCCTCGCATCTGGCAGTTGGAGGGTAAAGTGGTGGGAGCGGATCTAGGTCTCGGTAAATTCCAGTTTGACTTTGATGACGAAAATGACATCGTGGAGGTTCTAAAGATGGAACTGTTCCACTTCGATTACTGGATTCGGGTTTTTGGAGTCCCTCTCCAGTTCTGGGCGGATCCTACCTTCAGGTCAATTGGCAAAGCGTTTGGTACAGTGGAAGCGGTGGATATTGATGGAGGAAGAGTCCAAGTGACAGTGGATGGCTTCAAGCCAATATGTTTTGAATCGGTCCTTGAATTCGGCAACGGGGAGGAGACTTTGATCTCTTTCAAGTATGAAAGATTGTTCGGTTATTGCAAAAACTGCTTCAGTCTTTGCCATGACATTTTCCACTGCCATCAGAGAGGGGGTCGACCTTATGAGGGGAAACAAGAGCCTTCTAGAGATGATGGGGGTGATAAGAAGATGTTGAGCTACAGAGGAGCGGTGACTAGTGATAGGCAGAGGCAGAATGGGGGAGAAGGGCGAAATGTGGATGACCTTAAAGGCAAGTCTGGAGTGGATAATAATGAGGAGGTGGGCAATCGGTACCATAGGGGTCACACGAAGGATGGTTTAAAAGGAAAAAGGCCGAGATATCAAGGGGAAGGCTCTTCTCGCCAAACACGGTTTTTCAGCTATGCTCAAGTCAATGATCATCGCTTGACTCAGGTTGAAACTCGGGGAACAAAGTTACAGAGGCGACATGGTGATTTAACGGGTCAAGGCGATCTGGTTGCGGAATTTCCTCCACCCAAACAGGTTAGAAAAGCTCTTTTCATGGAGAACGAAAAACTTGTGGCAACGGGATTGCCCGAGGATGCGGGCTCGCAAACCGGTATAGAAAAAGAGAACAATATAGGACAAGTAATGGATGGCGTAGAGGCGTCGATTTCTGAGGTGGAGAAATCCGGCAATGCTGAGCAGGAAAAAACCGGTTTGGTGCCGAGTTTGGTTATTGGTCAACAGAATGAGGGTAATAGCAGAAATGGGCTGGATATGGAAGTCGAGGATGGAGAGATGGATCTACAACATAATGATACCCATGTACAAGTTACACAAGGGTTCACTCAGAATGTGCTTCAGGTTGAGGACGATGTTGGACTGGTACGATCGAGTGAGGCATTTGATGGTCTGGAAATTCCTAAGGACGGGGGAGCTGATCCTATTGGTAGTGCGGATCTGGATGGTGCAGATTTAATGGAGTCAGAGTCCTCTTTGATTAACTACACA
>OVAY01001054.1:0-37024 GCA_900406395.1 Kernera saxatilis
TAAAATCTACTGCAACTCAACTCAGATACTTCATGCCACCAGTCGGAGCCACTATTAATTACCATTTGGTTTACTGGTGGTTCTCGTAAATTATGGTGTCATTTTTTGTCATTTCTAAGCAAAAGTATATATCAATTATACATATCATAAAATTTTATTCACTAGCATCTGTATATATATTATATATATTATAATATTTATATCCAAAATTTAATACGTACTAAGGTTTTGATGATGTTTTACTTTGTTTTTATTTTGATTATAAGGAAATAAGGCCCAAGAGTGATATGTCTTGTTCGGCTATATTTAGCGTAGTATCGACTGAGCATGCTAATTCTTTTGCCTACCTTATTCAAAAC
The DNA here is from genome assembly GCA_900406395.1 of Kernera saxatilis. Classification (NCBI taxonomy): domain Eukaryota; kingdom Viridiplantae; phylum Streptophyta; class Magnoliopsida; order Brassicales; family Brassicaceae; genus Kernera; species Kernera saxatilis. The sequence continues at coordinate 360 of OVAY01001054.1, forward strand.
AGATCATTATATGAATTAGATTTTTTATACGTTACTTTAATTAACTCATATTGGTTTATGGCTTATTTTGAAAAGGTTTTTATGATATGAAACATACATTGATCTACCCCTTCAGTCAATATACACTAGTTTGTGTATGAATATGACTATTGATTACTCGTTTTGATCGAATGTCCATGTGTCAAAGACGCTTAAGTCGTCATTTTTTCAATGAGTAAGAAACTAAGTAAATTAAAGAAAATAAAGATACGATAATTAAACAAATTTTAATTGAATGGCCATGATAGTAGTGCTGGCCTGCTGTTAAGGACAAATTAGATTTTAATTGAAATAAAATTAAACAATCATCACCACCTCACATATAAAGAAAAAGAATAAACATTATTCGTCATTTAAATATTTTGGTTTGATATTCAGTGGTTTAGGACAGTAATCGTCTTCATAGGCTTTAATTAACTAAATAGCTGTGTTATAAGAATCAACCCATGTGGTATGTCTGTAATTAATATATTGAAACCTGCTCTACATATAGTTCTTTCTATTATTAGTCTGTCGTTAATTACTTATGGTTCTAATTTTTTCTCCTCTTTTAAAATTTTAAAGGTGACCAGAAAGCATTTATAATTTGCTTAAGAAAAATAATTGCTATAAATCGATTCTTAGCGAGATTTGGTCGTCTTCTTTTGCTTTATCAACTCTTATGCCAACTCTGTGTATTGAAAGCTTTTATTTCTTTGTGTATTCAAACTTACGATATATATAAATGGCTGTGATGCAGATATCCTAAGTTTTACTTACGGTTAGGTCATTGTTTTTTCTAACGTCTAACTAAATATATTTTTTTGAGAACGGTTACTAAATATATTGATTTCAAATTATGTATATAAACATAAATACGGTTAGGTCTATTTCGTCGGTCACATGTAGCTGTGTTACTTAATTCTGACGATTTTTAATATACCAATTACAATATATATGCAGTCATGATTATTTTCGTTCTTTTTGTTCCTTCGATGACAAAAATTGAAAAAGCTTTGTCCCTATATGCTTTGACGTGCATTAATAATGTGTTGGAATTAAATATTATTGTTTTGTTTGCAACTGTTTAAATAGATTTCTTGTTATTAGTTTTAACAAAAAATAAAAAGTTCTTGTTATCAGCTATCATACATTTTTTTCAAGTAGTTACCATTAAAATTTTGAAAAAAGCAACATAAGGAAAAATTAGGGCTGGGCGAAAAATCCGAACCCAAAATCTGCACCCGAACCCGACCCAAAAAAAGAAAACCGAATCGAAACCGCACCCGACAAAATATCTAAATGGTTCTTAAACTTGTATATCCGAAAATCCGAAACCAAACCCGAACCGAACCGAGAACTGAATGGGTACCCGAAATATCCGAAATATAACTTATATACCAAAAAAAATATTATTTATATTCAGATTTGATACATCATGATTATCCAAAGTTACAAATATAAATCTAAATATATCAATTATTTTTGACCAAAATAACCAAAATATCCAAAATAATTTAAATATTTAAAAATTATTAGTTATATTTGTCAAAATTTAACTAAATTGTATTCAAATTTAACTAAATTGTATTCAAATTTAACCAAATTTTATTCAAATTTAGCCAAAATTTTTAATCTTTTTCGATATTTTGGATACTCGAATCCGATCCGAATCTAGATTGAACAAATTGAACCCGAACCGAATTGTTCATCGGGTCACGGATTAATAGCAGTTTTTTCTGGATTTTATCGGGTTTTTAAACAGTCAATTTTAGTATTAGACCCGAATCGGATTGTTTAGCGGGTCACCGATTTTACCAGTTCGACCACGGGTTCGGGTCGGGCGTGAAAAGATTGGTTATAACTTATAATTTTCAACTCCTTTTGAATTGTCGCAGTTCCATTGCTTATTCTCCGTCACACATAAGTTGTATCTTTAAGTGAAACAATATCGAATAGGTATATATATACTAGAAAATGTGGAATATTTGTTTTAAAATAATAGTATTAAGTCACCAAAAAATTACTGATAATATAATAATTATAAATAACATCTAAAATTGTTTAAATTGAATATTATACATACCATCCCATATTTATATTATTTGAAATTGACACATATAATTTGGTTTCGTTATTTCTGTCATATTTCTCCCTAGATATTTTAAATAATAATAAAATGAAGCTAGAGTTTTCATTAATTAAATTTATGTCCAAAATGAACCAAGAGGGGGAAAAAATGAAACTAGAGTTTTCATTTTCTAAATTTGTGCCTTTTTTATCAACAAAAAAAATGTGTCATTCGTACAGTTTTGTTCCCAACCTTCGTTTGATCACTCTTACTATTTGATAACAAAACAAAATAATGTTAAATATACAATGAAAAAGATCGATGACTTTTTAGATGAAAGAAACAAAATAATATCGCAAAACATGCTTAATCTAATCCATACAAATGAATCCTTCCTAATTCAACTATTTAAAAAAAAAAAATCGAAATCATTTTAGTATTTCATTTTGGCACCAGTCATATTAACGTCCGTGATTTATGTCACAATTTATTGGTTAGATTTGATATATCGTTTTCCTCTTCTGCGTACAGCCAATTGAAAGCTCTGCCTCTCTACGTATGAAACAATAGCTCTTTTTAATATTCATAATCATAAAAATATAAACATCAATACTGTCTAGCAGCATGTGCATATGCACCCATTATAGTTACCAGGCACGATTTCTGCAATAATTTAGACTAATAAAGCATATAATCTATATCAAAGTAACATCCTAGTTATTAAATTAAACTAAAGCATTTATACAATTTAGTTTAAAAAGATCATCATATTTTTGTTAGCCTCGATATACAATTTCATACATTTTAATCTAATCGTTATTAAATAGTGAAAATTTGTAAAAAGAATTGTTTTAATTCAATTCTTAATTTTATAGCTAAATTCATGTTACTGATCACACAAACTAGATCAATATTGTTTTACAACATAGCATAAATCTGTGTAACTATTTTGATTATATATTTTTATGATTTAATTGAATAATCAAATTCTAGGCATGATATGATGATTTTGATTAGTAAATAAACAGATGAATTAAACTAGGTTATGACCAAATGTGAAAAAGATGAGAAATTTGTTTTTTGCAAATTGTGTAAGAAAATATAAACGAAATTAAATGAAAATAAAAAACATTGAATTCAATTAAAATCGTTGTGGTGCTGCTCTCCCTCCTCTCTTTCTCTCTCGACAGTATTCTCTCTCCTCTCTCCTCTCTCCACTCTCCACTCTCCACTCTCCGAGCTATTAATCCGATCTGACTCTCTACTCAACCTCTCCCATTGGCGAGTTCGTTGATTCTCGTAAACCCTAATTCCTCTACTCGGAGTGCTCAATACCAGAATAGTCAAATTTCGCAACCGTGTGGTGAGGGGAGGAGGCATTTTCCTCTGTCTCAGATGGGAGTACCTTTGCTACAGTCAAGAGGAAGATGATGATGATGATGACCGGACGAAACGACGTCGCTATATTTGGAGCGAAGAAGGAAGAAGAAGACAACGACGACTGTTTCTATGAGTCTCTCGATCGCGTCCTATCTTCCTGCTCTTGTTCCACTTCCAACTCTGATTACGACTCCGACCCCAACATCTCCGATTCGATCGACGAGCCGAATCCGTTTCCCCTACCCTCCGGGTTCGAGCTGTGGAAATCCGAGCCTGAATCTGTGTCGGAGAGACGAATCAGGCTCTTGCGTGGATTGGGACTTAGCAACGAGCCGGATCTCCCTCCGGCGACCCAGCTCCGGTCTAAGAGCCGTAGAAAAGGAATCTGCAGTTCTCATGCCATATCGTTTTCATCTGATGTCCTGATCTCAAAGCATCACGGTAAATGCCTAGCCAGTGTAAACGTCGGCGTGTCTTCGCTTACATCTTGTCCGTTGAGATCAGATTTAGCAGCTAGCGACAATGTCGATCCTGGTAAGCTTCGACCGTATACCGGATCTCGTTGTTCTTGTTCTTCTGATATTTTGCTCAATGATCATACTGGAAAGTCGCGTGCGCGAAACAATGGTAACAATATGCTTACTGGTGGTGTTGATTTTACAAGTAAAGAGCCGATAGAAACCTCTCTTAGGGACATTGTAGAGAAAAAAAGTGTGAATAATTCATTTCATGGGAATAGCAGAGATGTTGTTCTAGATGAGCGAATGTGCACCATAAGGAATCTAGATACTGGCAAAGAGTTTGTGGTGAATGAAGTCCGAGAAGATGGAATGTTGGAGAAGTTGAAAGAGGTAGGTACTGATCGACAATTGACTCTGGAGGAGTTTGAGATGTGTGTTGGGACATCCCCGATCGTGCTCGAGCTAATGAGGAGGCAAAATGTTGAAGATGTTAGTAAAGACTCTGTGGATTTGAATACCAACGTAAGTGGAAGCCGAGTAACTAAGCATAGACGGAGAGGGAGTTGGCTGAAGAGTATAAAGAGTGTTGCTAGTAGTGTGACAGGGTACAAAGAGCGAAACAGCACAGATGATAGGGATTCACCGTCTGAGAGAGGGCAGAGGTTAAGCTCTGCAACAGATGATAGCCGAGACATGTCTTTTCACGACCCGGAGAGAGTTAAGGTTAGGCAGTATGGAAAGTCATGTAAAGAGCTCACAGCACTTTTCAAGAGCCAAGAGATTCAAGCTCATAAAGGGTCAATATGGAGCATTAAGTTCAGTTTGGATGGGAGCTATCTTGCTAGTGCTGGTGAGGATTGTGTTATTCTTATTTGGAAGGTTGTTGAGTCAGAAAAAAAGGGAGAACTCTTGTCGATGGATAAACAATATGATGGAGGCATAAATTTGTTTGTTTTGGCTAATGGATCTCCAGAACCAGCTTCAATGTCTCCAAGGAGAAGAGGGAGAACATCTTTTAGCCGAAAATCAGTGAGCTTGGACAATGTTCTGGTTCCAAAAACAGTCTTTGGTCTTTCAGAGAAACCTGTCTGTTCGTTTGTAGGGCATTTGGATGACGTGCTTGACCTTTCGTGGTCAAAATCTCAGGTTGGTACTAGTCACGATCATCTCATTTCTCTATATGCTCTTTTTGAAGCATGAAGTTGGTTTTCAAACTGGAAAGTTTTGGAATATCCAACCTTATCTTTTTATGTGGAGCAAAATTTTGTATGCAAATCTTGTTCAACTTGCTAGCGCTAAGTTTATGTTTTCTCAATTGCTATGTGAGAATCTGTTTCGTTTAGTTCTTCTTCCTTAATCAGATAAAACCATGAATACTTAAGACTTTGCACTTTCATTGTGTTTTTTTTCCAGCACCTGCTTTCCTCTTCCATGGACAAGACTGTTCGCCTATGGGATTTATCTAGCAAGACATGTTTGAAAGTCTTTTCACATAATGACTATGGTGAGTGAATATACCCTCTTATTCCCCATCAACGACCATGATTTACTTTTGTTCTTAGTCTCTAGGAAACGAAGCATACATTGTAAGGAGAACAAATAAGTCGCTTTTAGTGTCAACCCTGTTTCTGGAAAGATTTGTATGTCAATATGTGTTATGAAATTTCAGTCTCAAGCCTCTTCCATTTGTAAATCCCTGTAACACAGGGAGAAGAGATAACAATCTATACGCCAGTTATGTAACATAAGATTTTCTCTCATCTGGTTTTTTGTTTCCTGGACACAGTGACTTGCATCCAGTTTAATCCTGTGGACGACAATTACTTCATCAGTGGATCGTTGGATGCAAAAGTTCGCATATGGAGCATTCCTGATCATCAAGTTGTTGACTGGAATGATCTTCATGAGATGGTCACAGCTGCCTGCTATACACCGAATGGGCAGGTACATCATTAAATTTTTTCTCTGTTAACAAAGTGACTTCGGGTAAAAGTAGTACCTTAATATAGCTCTCTTGGTTGGTAAAGGGTGCATTGGTTGGTTCATACAAAGGGACCTGTTGCTTATACAACACACATGGTATATAAAAGCTCATTCTTACTTATCTCTTCCTTTGAAGTCTAACCTGTCTAAATTGGTTCTCCATCTCGTCTTTCAAACTTAATTTCTTTTCTTTTTTTGTTATTTTAGATAATAAACTGCAGCAGAGAAAGGAAATCAATCTGAAGAACAGTAAAAAGAAATCCAATCACAAGAAAATCACTGGTTTTCAGGTGAAGCTAAAACAACAAGTTCACACCGTTATGTTCTCTTATTTTTTGGTAGTTTATACTTACAAATGTTGGATACTGTATTGGTTTATCTGACTATTCTCATGAACCAGTTTGTGGCGGGAAGTTCATCGGAAGTGCTCGTCACATCTGCGGATTCACGTACGCGTGTTGTCGATGGTGTTGACCTTGTTCACAAGTTTAAAGGTACACGATAAGCTAAAACTTTCTTTTTCGTTCTTAGAACTCAAGAATTAGGTTAAAACTTTATTTTCAATGGAGGCGAATTTCTCGGTCTATCGTCTTTGAAAATTCATGTGTCCCACATCGCATGAACATGATGTTCTTACACTTTTTTTTGATCTGGTGATGGAGAATAAGCTCAACGTTCTTGCAAAGTATTGCGTTTTCTTTGAGTTTAGCAAATTTTGGGTTTGCAGGATTTCGTAACACGAATAGCCAAATCTCGGCCTCACTAACATCAAACGGGAAATACTTAGTCTCAGCAAGCGAAGACTCTAACGTGTATGTATGGAACTACGACTCAGACTCTCGAGCTGGAAGAAGCAAACGTGTCACAGTCACAAACTCATACGAACACTTTTACTGTCGAGACGTCTCTGTGGTTGCACCTTGGCCTGGCAAAATCAGTAACAACCAAAGCAACAGCAGCCCCGACGAGCCACCCTTCACAGCCAATAACCCTTCGACACCTGTCAACGATCCAACCAACAACAAAACCGTCACCAACGGTATCATTTCGAGCGCCACAAACCGATACTTGTTCGATAGAATCTCAGCGACATGGCCTGAGGAAAAGCTCCTTATAGCTGCAAAGAACCGAGCCCGAACTAGCTCTCGTGTGAGCGTTGACATGTTTAATGGACCGGTTAACACAGAACCGGGTGCTTCGGCTTGGTCTATGGTGATTGTGACTGGCGGTTTACGAGGCGAAATCAGAACTTTTCAGAATTTTGGATTACCGGTTCGTCTGTGAGGCAAGAAGAAAGTTTTTACAAATCAAAGCTCAAGACAAAGTGAATTTTTTTACTTAGTAAACCATCTCTAGTCAAAAGTGTAAATAGATTGTGAGAAAGTTGGTTCTTCCACTAACTTTTACTTTACCACGCTTCTTTTTATTTTTTCTTATTTGTTATCTTTAAAAATCAAATATCTAGCAAATATATATATATATATATATATAAATTAAGAATCAAATAGCGGGAAAAAGAAAATTGATATACCAAAATAGTTTATGTATTATTATTTAAGTTGAAGTTTGTAGAGTTTGGTTTATCAAAAAGAGAAGTTGTAGAGTTTGTCTTTGAAAGCTTGAGCAAAAGCTCGAAAGAAAAACTTTGGAGAAGAAGAACTTTTCTTGTTATTTAACTTTTCTCAACCTTTTCCGTTTACAACCATTTTGATACTTAAAGGAAATGCAGTCGAATAGAAAAGGGCTACGTGTCCTTAGGAGCACGTGATGGCACACGATCCTAAGGCATTGTATTTGTTATGCAGATGAATTTGGTGACCTGTCATCACCGTACAAGCTTCATGTTGTTTGCGTGAGTCTCTGCTTTTGTAGAAGGAGAGAGGCAGAGTATGACCGTTATTCTGAGTGGGCTTCAACTTTGATTGGGCCTGATCTATTGATCCAAAAACAATTTCGTTTTGTGAGATCAAAACTTCTGAAGCAGGTAGAGTTTTCTCCTTGATAGTCTTTGATGTTCAAATTTAAGGAGAATGAATATGGCAATTTTTTCGTAATACCCATTTTGTATTTTCCAGTAGGCCTATCTTTTTTATACACATTTTGTATTTTCCTATAGGCCTATCTATGGACGCAAATTATTTGTTTAAGAGTTTTTTTTTTTTTTGGTTCGGTTCATCATTTCAATGAACAATTTTATTCCGAGATCAGAGATTCAGAGCATCCATAACAATTCAGAGCATATTTTTGTTTCATAGCTCTCTCTCTGAATCCTCCCATACGACCATGCCCAATGAGATGGGACTTGGGAGTCCCATGAAATTATACGTAAAAATATCTACTGAGAGGAAATCTAATTCTCGAATTCTCATTGGTTATAAGATGATGACGGAGCAGGAACTTTCTCTAAAGATAATCTTATCCACACATATCCTCGGAAAAACATCCATGGGGACCACTTTCACTTGTCCCAAGTCCCAACTCCTTTAGTGAGTGTATCTATATAAATACACACGAGACTCACATATATAAAACATCACATTCACTCTTAAGTCTTAACGAAACAATGGCCCTTCAAGCTGTTTATTTGGTCTCCTCTGCTTTTTCTGTCCGAAAAGATGTATTTTATTAAATTTATATCTGTCCGAAAAGATGTATTTTATTAAATTTATTTTTGTTTTTATTAATCATCTCCTTTGTTTATGACCTTTCTCGTAGATTAATTAGCATTTTTTGGTTGCAGGGAAAAATAAATGCTTCATCGTCATCGTCATTCAAAGAATCTAGTCTTTTTGGTGTTTCACTTTCGGACCAAATCAAAGCTGAATTTGTCTCTTCTTCTTTGAGATGCAAAGTACATAACATAATCTTATTAGTTATACTTATAAATATGCGAGTCTACTTGTCGATGAAAAGAATATTTATTAAGATTGGTTTCTACTCTGCAGAGGGAACAAAGCTTGAGGAGAAACGGAGCAATAATTCGAGCTCAAACAATCGCGACTTAAACCCCATCGGTCACAAGATCTTCCTTGGACCTCAAGAAAACCCTTAGAAAAGGAAACGTGGTGGTCACGGGAGCTTCCTCAGGGCTAGGCTTAGCAACAGCAAAGGCATTAGCCGAGACAGGTAAATGGCACGTGATAATGGCGTGCAGAGACTTCCTCAAGGCCGAGAGAGCCGCTAAATCCGCCGGGATGCCTAAGGACAGCTACACGGTGATGCATTTGGACTTAGCGTCTTTGGACAGCGTGAGGCAGTTCGTTGATAACTTCAGGCGAGCCGAGATGCCTCTAGATGTTTTGGTCTGCAATGCTGCGGTTTACCAGCCAACGGCTAATCAAGCAACTTTCACTGCGGAAGGGTTTGAGCTTAGCGTTGGGACGAATCATTTGGGACACTTTCTTCTCTCAAGATTGTTGCTTGATGACTTGAAGAACTCTGATTACCCGTCAAAACGTCTCATCATCGTTGGATCCATAACCGGTATTAGCCTTCTCTCAAGAAGAGTGCTTTAGTAGTTATACTTACTCTAAACCTTAAATTCAAAATCCTAAACGTTTTGTTTCTTGTTAAACAGGAAACACTAATACATTGGCGGGTAATGTACCTCCCAAGGCGAATCTCGGGGATTTAAGGGGACTAGCGGGGGGATTGAACGGGCTAAACAGCTCGGCGATGATAGATGGAGGAGATTTCAACGGTGCAAAGGCGTATAAAGACAGTAAAGTCTGCAACATGTTGACAATGCAAGAGTTCCATAGGCGTTTCCATGAAGAAACCGGCATCACTTTCGCTTCCCTTTACCCCGGTTGTATCGCGACAACGGGTTTGTTCAGAGAGCATATTCCTCTCTTCCGTTCCCTCTTCCCACCATTTCAGAAATACATCACCAAAGGTTACGTCTCCGAGACAGAGGCTGGCAAAAGACTTGCTCAGGTAAAGCAAATTAATCAAAACCTAATTTTGCTTGTGACACAAGAGAGACTTTCTTTCAGTTTCTTGCAGTGTAATTAACCAACGTATCTATTTGTTGAAGGTGGTGAGTGATTCGGGCTTGACGAAGTCTGGAGTGTACTGGAGCTGGAACAAGACCTCGGCTTCATTCGAGAATCAGTTGTCTCAAGAAGCTAGCGATATCGAGAAGGCTCGTAGGGTTTGGGAAGTCAGCGAGAAGCTCGTAGGCTTGGCCTAAAAGTTGATCTCAGTCTCTTCCTCTGTGCTTTTAAGTTTTTAACCTTTGGTTTGGCTTAAAAAGATAAACAAACAAAAGAGGAGGAGACATCAATAAAGCCTTTTAACAACTTTGAGTTAGTAGTTGTGTATTCTTGGCCAATTCTGTTTGTTAACAAAACAAATAATTCCTTCTTTTCTTTTCTTTACTGAAGTTGTTCGATCATGAAGAAAAAATGGATTAAAATTTCAGCTCGGAAATGTTCAGATTTATTAATGAGATATTTACAGTATAACACACTTTCTACCTATTTTATTACTGTAAAACACACTTTCCAATTGTAAGGTACTTTTGAAAGTGATAAAGTTTTTACCATCCCTGAACCAACCCTTCCTTTGACTAAACTAACACTTCTCTTGACTAAATCCAATCTCTCTCGTAACTATATCCTTCCTCAATTTATTTTTTATTTTTAAAAAGAAAATAAGAATAAATAATAATTCACACGCCTTCTTTTTGTCTTTAGACTTTCGTTCTTCATTCTAACCTAGATTTTATCTATTTTTTTATTTTCTTTTTAAAAAATTAAACTTGAGTATTTTTTATTGAATATTTTATTATAACTCATTGTTTGTAAATACTATAATTAAAGACCAATCACCGAAAACGTAGCTATCCTTAAGCCAATAACTAAAAAATGGATCCATTTCTTATTGAATTTTTTGTTATAGCTCATTGTTTGCAAATACATGGCTTTAATTATGGATCGACGATTAGGTGTTCTATATGACATTCACGTAAGTGTATATTATAAATTGTCCATGATAAATGGTCCACTTACGATAAATTATCCATGATAAATTAGCCACATTAAAGATTCTCTTCAAAATTCATGTAACCATAAATTCCTTACCATTTAATATTGTGTATCCATTCGTTGATCAAAATCTGATCAACACCACTCTATCCATACATGATTATCCATAATGCATAATCCATTTGGTAACTACTAAGTGGACCGCATGCATTTGCACATCTAGCATCCATGTCCTAACTTCATTTTGTCCACAAATTTTCATCCATATGAATTTAAAAGACAAGTAAGAGTGTTTCAAACCGAATATATCATCACCGTTGGAAACAAAATATTATATCCTCTTGTCTATTCAAATAATATGAATTTTTGCAAGACATATCATCCATCTATTATCAAAATCTAATACACACTACTCCATCCATATATAACAATCCATAATATACAATCCATTTGGTAACTACTAAGTTACCAAGTATTAATGCACATATACCATCCACGTCATAGTTTCTTGTCCACAAAGTTTCATCTATATGAGTTTAAAAGATAAGTAAGAATGTTTCAAACATAAGATATCATCACCGTTGGAAACAAAATATTATATCCTCTTATCTATTCAAGTAGTATGGATTTTTGTAAGACATACCATCTATCCATTTATTAAAATCTCATCCACACCACTTCATCCATATATAGTCATCCGTAATGCATAGTCTATTTGGTAACTACTAAGTGGACCGCATATATTTTGTACTGGTTTTAATGCACATATAGCATCCACGTCATAACTTTTTCTTGTCCACAACATTTCATCCATATCAATTTAAAATATAGTAAATTCGATATTAAAATATAAAATTAAAAAAATTATAAATGAAGGTGTACCAAAAAAATATTTTATATTAGTAATAAAAATAAAAATTGAGTAAACAAATAAGTAGGGGGAACTAAAAAAATTAAAATATAAAAAAACAGAAAAGCACTTTCCATAACTATACTTGTACGCATTTATATTTCTTTTTTGGTTAGGTTAGTGATTCTTTCTAGTTCCAGAGCAGTTTCGTATTAAAAAAAAAAAAATCAGAATTGAAAAATGCCTCCAAAATTCAAAAATATGTTTACTTGTAATATATTTTTCAAAAATATGTTTACTTGTAATATATTTTTCAAAAATGTGCTATAGTGTAAACGACCCTTTATTAATTTTCTGTTTCCGATGTTTATGAATAAAATAAATTAAAATGCAGATTTTACTATTTTAGTCATTGAATAAGGTAAAAAGGTTATTATAAAAGAGGGACCTGTCAGACCGCCGTGCGACCACCCCGGCAAGGGTAAGACCGAGCTGAGTGACGATCCTCTACAGCACCGGATGCATCTAGAGACGATGGTGGCCGGTAATCACGCTCTGATCGCACGGTCATAAATCATCCACCAGGGTTAAGGGCCTGTCTCCTTAGAAATCAAGGATACAGAGGTACGAGCCTATAGAACTGATCCTGTTCAAGTAAGGTCGTGACCATCATTGCAATCTCAGCGTTATATATACAACAAGCTTATTTTCTGTACAAGCGATGTGGGACATTATTAATCCGCATCAAAAAGCACAAATGGGCAAAAGCTCACTTATTTTTATATAAAGCCCATCCGTGACTTATTTCTCCATATTTGGTCTGCCACGTTGTAAGCAAAGATTGAAAAGAAGATTATTTCTTTAATGATGTGAACAAACCATTAACCATCCATCTGTATAAAAAAAATACAGAAGATAATAATTCATGGAAACTGGATTAACAAAAGGTGTAACAGGGTTGAGCATATGAACAAAACAAAAAGAGAACAATAATTTTCATATTAATAAAGGTACTGAAAAGATTTGTTGCATTGTTCACCAGAGAATCTAACCAAAAGTTGCAAAAAAGAGTTGGTCGAGAGAGACAATGCTATGTTACATTTTATTCATAAACTGAGGCACTAACTAACCTGTGAGCAAGAACATTAAGGAACATATACAAAAAAGCTTAGCTTAACTATATAAAAATCAAGGCAGGTAAAGTACTAATGTTGATATCCAAGTAAGAAATTGTGATATAAAGTCTCACCTTTTAAACTATTGTAAGTTCTCAATAAACTCAAACTCGGTTCACTAACTTATGTTGTTTCTTTTGCCACTCAATCATAGACAAATCACTTCAATATTATCCGCCGTCTTTGAATATCTTTCAGCTGATACTGTCAAAAGCTTGTTAAGAGACATGTTTTCACCTCTGCTCTTCAATTTTTCTTCATACCGATGCTTGATCCTGCTATCAAGCTTGTACCCTAGAAATGCAGGGAAAGCCAGAAGCTCTTCAACTTCACGACCCATGTACTCGATCAAATACTCCAATTTTTCCTCTAAAGAAGTATGACTATACTGCAGGACTTGAGGATGCTTTGTGCCCATAGCTAGAATGTCTTCAAACGAAAGACCGTAACTCAAGTACAGTCCAATTACCCTCTGCATATTGTCAGAGCTTGTTCTGGTCACAGCTCCCATCGCAAATGCCAGTTCCTTTGTTCTATGCTTATATCCAATCTTCACCAGAAACCCGAGTTTGTGCGAGAGGTTATCTTCGGATAGAGCTAGAAACAACGGTGCTTTACTCAAGAACTTGAAGATGCCGGGGGAATCAAAGCCGCTTTCTTTCAGAAACTCTAACCTGGGGCGAAGTTTCCTCTCTTTACTGGCGCTGATAACATTAGGGAACACATGAAGAATCTTAAACACTTGCTCGCTAGTCAAGCCAGCAAAAGATTTGAGGAACTCAACGTGGCTGTTCATATGCTCAACACTGTAACTCAAGATGGCAGGGAGTCTACGTAGCACGGTTCCAGTGGCAAAATCGTCTTCCCCGCTAAGATTCCTGATGAATTCAACCCTAGGAATCAACTGAGTATCTACGTCACTGTTCAGAATAACTGGCCGCTTCGCAATTATACCGATTCCGCCGAAGGGTTCTAAGAAACTAATCAATCTCTCAATGTCTTCAACTGATTTCTGATACAGCAGTTTATTCAGGTATACTTTGCTTAATACGTGAGAGATCTTTTCTTTTGGTATCCCATGGTGGATAAGCAATCTCACCTTCTGATTGAAACTAAGCAAGAAAGATGTGTCTACCACAGTGAGTAAACGCTCCACTAGTTCAGGCTCAAGCCTTCCTTCGAGCTCATCAGTCAAGAATCTAATAAAGAGATCCAATTCTTCTGAGGTCAATAAATTAGGGAACTTTGCAATCAAACCCTGAAGCGCGAAGCCATCGATATTCAGAGACTGAAGAGAAGCAACACGAGCATTGATCTTATCCAAAGACGTCGACTTCATATCCGGGTTCTTCGCTAGAATCAGCTCCGTTTCTTCTTCTCTAAACCCAATATCTCGGAATAACGAAAACAGAGACTCTGCAAGGCAAAAAGAAAGCAGCGGCTGTAAAACGCACAACAAGTGTTTGCGAATATGCTTCAGAGAAAAAATGCATACAAATATGGACAGAGAGCTAACAGATTCACCTACCTATTTGACTTCCAGCGACAATCGGAGAACTAAGGCAATTACATCGGAAAAAAAGACCAGCTTCCCGGCGATCTATGAAGCTGACAAGCAATGGCCGTAGCTCAGTCTTAAATGTAGAAACAGGGAAGCTTCCATGGGAAGAGAGAGCTATAACCGGCGGGAGATGAAGCCGGAGACTAATCGGCGGTGAGAAAAGGGAGACGGAACAAGAGACAAGGGATAAAATCACCATGGTGATATCCAAAACCAAGGTTTCTGATTTGGGATTCACATCCAGATTTAACGGTCGTATTTGATTCCAGCTGGTTTGATTGAAGGGTCTAACTTTAATAAACACACTGTTAAATGGTATTGGATTATTGGGCCTGGAGATAATAAGCCCACAGTTTTTTTTTTGTTTTTTTTGGATCGGCCACTAAATTGTTTTTTTTTTTTTTTTTTTTTAATAATCTTATCTTTAACAAAATTGAAATAGATGAGAAAACAAAACGTGAAAATAAGGATTTTTAATTTTGTTTTTTTTAACAGCAAACGCATTTTTTTATAATTAATCGAAAATAATATCTATATCCGCAACTGCAACTGCAACTGCAACTAAACAATATAAATGCTTACGAAAACAGAACGAAAAATTCATATGTCGGATGTTATGTGCAAAGAAATCTATTTTTAACATTATTGTTCCTATTTTCCTAAACTAGCTCGAATTTGAAGAACTGTTTTCTTTTAAAAGTCTCTAATTCAAACAATATGCAAAAGCTTATAATTGTCTGGACAAAGTGTAAATGTTCTGATAAAAAAAATTATAACTAGTGATATAACCGATAAATAAACAGTTAAACAAAAATTAGAGAAATATAAGAAAAACAAATTTGAAAGGTGAAAGACCCAGTAAATATTTTTTCTTTTTTTCCTACAAATTTACAGTGTAGAGATTTTTAATCGAAATTTCTTTGATCAAACGTGGAACATCATATAAATGAGTTTAATGCCAGTGAACAAATTTCCATAGTCAAGTCTTCCCAAAAAGTCAAAATTTGTATATTATATAGATTTTGGTTTACAAAATGGGACATTAAATATTCGATATAACCTAACGTTACGGTATTAATGTAAAGGGGGACTAATAAAATCTCAGAAATTTAATTAAGGAAAGAAAAAAAATAAACCCTAAAGGGATTTTGAAGTATTCCTTGATTTAGGAATTTAGAAATGGTCCGATATGGACGGTGGTCGTCGTTTCACACTCTCCGTCCACCATTTTTGTTTCTCTCCTCCTCTAAAAAGCAATGGCCTTTCAAGCTCCATCAATGGCTGTTTAGCTTGAAATATTTCCAATTCTATATTAACAACATCTACAAACAATAACCCTTTACCATAAGTTTCTTCCTCTTCTTCTCATCACTCGTGTCCCTTTCTTAAATTTCTCTGTCGTCTTCCTCTCACCGCCTCTCTCGTGATTTCTCCTTTATCCAACATAATTTCCCCTTTTTCTTTTAAATTCAGATACATCCATCTTTAAAAACCATACCCTTTTACTTGTTCTTCTTCAATTCGAGTGTTTCCTCTTCGGCTTCTTCTTCTTTTGACTATGGCTTTGCTCGAGAGCATAATCTTAGGGCTAATCGCGGGATGGTTAGCTTTCGTTGTTGGATTGGTCATAGGATGGACGTGGAAACCGAGATGGGCTTCTTCTTCTTCTAATAACCGCAAAGTCAAATTACAATGTTCTGCTCCTAGATCCTTTGATTTGTCCCTACCATCTCCGTCTCCTCGTTCTGATTCTTCTCCGTTGAAGGGTTTTGGTTCAGCTCCTTGCTTAAAGGCTCTTGTTTGTGATACATGGACTATGGCTTTAAGACAACAGACAACAATTTCTCCTTTTTCTTCTTCATCATCATCTGATTCTTCTGAACATGTAGATGTAATTGCTGGGTAAGCTTAATTTCAGGATGGTTTACTTCTGAAAAAGGGTTTTCCTTTTGGTTTGTTTGTTTGTTAATTTTGTTTGTTTTTCTTTTGCAGAGGGAAGAAAACAGAGGAGAGATTGCCTAATACTGTAACGGAGTTAGATTTGAGACATCTTGTGCAATTGGTTGAGAGAAAAGATGGTGGTCATGCTTGGATTCAGATTATGGATCGTTTTACTCCTGGTATGAGATATCAAGCTTGGCTAAGAGAACCTAAGGTAACACTTGCTCTTGGTTTTGAGAGAGAGATTTCTCTGTGACTTTATGGATGGATTTCTCATAGTTTTGTGTGTTTTGTTGTTTAGAATGGTCCTACTGAGTATAGAAGCAGAACTGTGTTTGAAGATGCAACTCCTGAGATTTTAAGAGACTTTTTCTGGGATGATGAGTTTAGACCAACTTGGGATACAATGCTTTCAAATTCCACAACTATTGAAGAGTGTCCTAGTACTGGAACCATGATTGTTAAATGGATACGCAAGGTCAGTAGTCTCTGGTTGCTTTTTTGTGATGTTTTATTGTTTCTTAATGTGATTTTGTTTATTGACTTCTCTCTTTTATGTGTCGCAGTTCCCATTCTTCTGCAGTGATAGAGAGTATGTGATCGGTCGCAGGATATGGAACTGTGGCAAATCTTATTACTGTGTTACAAAGGTATGTACTAAAGTAACAAAATGGAATCTGTTACATTGGAGTAGAAGTGAATATATGTCAGGCTAGTTTTTCTGCATAGGATTGCGATTGAATTGCCAACTTAGCATAACTAGCCTCTGAATCGGTTAAATAGAGAAGAAGCAGAATGTGATAAGGATTGTGAAAAGTGTAGTTTTGATGTTTGGTATAGTAAATCAAAGTCTGTAGAAGAGAAAAATATTCAATCTTTTTGTGCTACTCTTTTGTATTGGTAAGATAAGAATCAGTTATAATAACTTCTCTGAGATCGTCTCTCCTACTTGCTTCAGGGAGTATCGGTTCCTTCTATACCACCAAACAACAAACAAAGACGCGTGGAGCTGTTCTACTCGAGCTGGTGCATTCGACCAGGTAAAAATCCGCATCGACCACTTTGTGATCTTCCAAGAAAAGTGAAACATTTTCTCACTATTGTAATTAATCTTATGCAGTTGAATCAAGAAGAGAGGATGGAGTAACAAGCGCCTGCGAAGTGCTTCTATTCCACCACGAAGACATGGGGATACCAAGAGAAATCGCAAAGCTCGGAGTGAAACGAGGAATGTGGGGAGCAGTGAAGAAGATGGAACCCGGTTTACGTGCTTACCAAGAGCAAAGGCTCTCAGGAGGAGGAACCAAGCTTTCTCGGCCAGCTTTCATGACTCAGATCAACACCAAAGTCACGTCAGACCATCTCATTTCGCTCAGCAATGGCGCATCGCCTGTTACTGAGACTCCCGTTACATCGAACCGAGGAGATCGAGCTGCGAATTTGAAGAAACTGTTGATTCTCGGAGGAGCTGTTGCGGTTGTTTGCACTTTGAGCGGAGGAGTTTTTGCTCCTCCTGCGTTTGTTTTAGGGTTTGGGAAGAGGTTCGTTAATGGTGGAAGAAAACGTCAGCTCCAAGGAACCACCACAACAACAACAACTCAGACTCAGAGTCAAACTACTTCTCCATAGAGTCTTCAAATGGATTTAGATTCGTTTTTAGTATACACTCAGATAATTCCAGATTAGTTTGTAGAATTGGAATAAGCTGTTTTGATAAATCTTTATACAAAGTAACAATTTTTTTTACAAGTAATAAATAAAAATTGAGAAAAGTATTAATTTGGTTATTATTATGAACATCAAAAAGGAAGAATTGTCTCGAAACAATGAACACCGTCGAGCTCTGGAGCTATCCTCAACGGTTGGATCTTCTTCTTCTTCTTCTTATTCTTTTTATCGTCGGATGAAATCTGAGTTTTCCCGGACTTGTTCTCCTGCTCCGTAGCCGGCGACTGTTTATCGCCGGAGCTCTGTTTCTGACCGCCTGGAAATTTCATCTTGAAGCCGTTTGATTCAGCGTAAAGAGCATCGATTGGGCTAAAAATCGACATCATCCTCGAATTATAATTGCTGTTTTTGATCGAATTTCTTCTAGCTTTTGCGAAATTTTGAAGTTTTTGTTCTTGACGAAAAGAAGAAGAAGAAGGACTGGTATATAAATAGATATAATCGGTAACGAGAAAGAAAGCTAGAAGAGTCTAGAAAGAGTAAGAGAAGTTTGACAAGTTTTGAGTTGATGAAGATTCAGTGAAACTGGTTTAGTTTGGTATGGTCGGTGAACGAACAGAGTCCACGTGGATTTTATTTGTCTGTGAATGTGATTGATTGTATCAGATAAGATTTTCGACTATCTCATTATTTTGTTCCAAACAAACAGAAAAAGCACAATTAAGATATATCAATAACAAGATCGAAGCAAACTCTTCATCAAATTCTTAATAAAACCATTATTAAAAACAGCATAGTTTAAAGTTTAAACACAAAGGTGGGTGAAGTAGACGTAGATATGAGATCATCATTAATATATAAATCAATTTTAGATCTTCTTGAGCAACTCAATAAGGTTAACACCAAAAGCGTCGCAGACAACTTTGATGCCTTTGAAGCCTGATGCTTTAGCTAATGCCTCAAACTCTTTCTGGGTCCGTTCTTTGCCTCCGGGATTGTGAGCCAGCATAATGCAGTCGACATGGACTACTTGTTTGGCCGAGAGGCTCGAGTCTGGTGTCTCTGGAAGCAAACACTCTGCTAATATCACTTTGCCATCCTCTGGAAGCGCCTTGTAGCAATTCTTCAAGAATTTCACGCAGTGTTCGTCGCTCCAATCGTGGCATATCCACTGTTACAACAATGAGAAAACAAATGTTTTGAGATTCATTTCCTTGAGAAATTACTTATAATGTCATGAATTTTCGGTATTTGGAGCTTTGGTAATTACTAACCTTCATGAAAATAGCATCACCTTTGGGGACACTAACAAACATATCTCCTCCAACATGTTCAATACCTGGATTATGTAGTTATAAGACAAAAGCTTAATCAAATTTAAAACAAATGATATCGAGGGAAATCGGATTTTGCGAAATGTTATGAAAATGTAATATACCTGGATGAGAAGGAGCCTCTGCGATGACATGTGGGAGATCAAAGTTGATGCCTTTAAGGTTAGGGTACTTAGAGACTATCATTTTGAGAGTAGCACCAATGCCACCACCAACATCAACCAAAGAAGTCAAGCCCTCGAAACCCTTATAGGTTTCAAGAATCTTCTTCATTGTGATGGTGGAATGGTTAGACATTCCATTGTTGAAGACCGTGTTGAATCTAGGGTCAGTTCCATGGTATTCGAACGCGCTCATACCATAAGCCTTGTTGAATGGAATCCCACCATCAAGGATTGCATCTTTCAAATAGTACCTGCAACAAGTCTCTTTGGCATGAGTTTAACAAATTTCACCCTTTAAGCTTATCCTAACCCTTAAACTTTTGGATTTTAAAAATTCAAAACACTCAACTTTTGGTTATTCTAGTCTATTTTGAAACTGATCTCAAGATTGAACTCTATTCTATGATCAGACTAGATCCACTTCAAGTTGATTATAATTGGTTAGCTGATAAAGAGAACCAGCCGGTTCGATTGAAAAAAAAAAAACAAAACCAGAGATTAAATAAGTTTCTATGTTCTTTCTTGTTGCTCAAAAATCCGAAGACTGATATAAACAGAGAGTTTGTCTGCAAAAAAAAAAAAAGTTTTTCTTCAAGTGGGACCAACTAACAATTTTTAAAAATTCCTCATTATTATTTGTATAAATTTTGCCACGGTAGCAAACAAAAATTTCAATTATAGAGCTCGTTTAACCAGTAAAAAAATCGTATATAATATAGTTTTTTAGTGGACAGCAGGTATAGAAAACGTGTCAAAACGACATCATTTTGTCCTTTTCTGTCTGATTGTCTTCTGACACTTTGTTTGTGGCTCTCTCTCTCTCACCTTTAGCTTTGCACAATTGCATTTTAATCACATCAACCAAGAAGCATATCTTACGAAACAACATCATTATAAAAAAAAAACAATTTTTCTAGCTTGATCTACCATAGATCTATCAAAACTTAACACTCATATGATAATTTTCTAGGTAATATCGAAAAAACTTACCAGCTTTCCATGAGAACCTTGTCTTGGTTCATGAGACAAAGAGCAGCAATCGAAACACCATCTTCGTTCTTGGTCAAGTACTTGCAAACCGGACCAAGCCCGTAAAGCCTCTCGACACCGTCTCCGCCGGGAAGTGTACGGTTGGAGCAGGTGAGGACGGAGTAAGCCGTGAGAAGACGGAGGATACGGTCGAGCATCACCGGAGCTTCGGGGTTTTTGGTCGGAAGATGAGAAGCGATCTCAGTTGGAGACATCGGAGAAGAGTTCTTGGCCATGATCTCGAGAAGATCGAGCTCTAACGCCGATTTCAAAGCCATCGGAAGAACGGAGGCGCTCGCTAGCTGCATGGCGAAGAGGGCAGCTTCGTCGTCGGTGACTTGCACCGGAGTTAACTGTGTCTCCGCCGTAGATCCCATTTTCTTGAAATCTCTAAGATATTTTTAGATTGCTCTGTTTTTTTTTCTTTTGGTTGCTCTGTTTTTGAGAGGCTTGTGTGATGGGTGAGAAGTAGGAGGTTGAGAGGTTTATTTATATGAAAATATATTAAAAGAAGGTAGACGATTGGCATATTTTAACTCAAATTTCTGATCTGGCTTAATTATTTGGTCCAATTGAAATCGAACCATATCAGTTTTTTGTATATTTATCGTATTAATAAGAGACCCTAATAGGCCAAGAGAATTAAATATTTCTGAAGTAATACATCCAAACAAATTGTTACGATACGTTCTAAAAAAACAAAGTAGTACTCAACTAGCCTTTATTATATCTTCATATTTCATCTATAATACCCTTTAAGTAGTGTGGGCATTCGTTATTCGGTTCAGGTTATTCGGGTTTCGATTTTTTCGTATTCTAAAAAATAGGTTTCATTCGGAATTAAATTGTATTTTGGTTCAGATCGGTTCGGTTTTATCTAATTCGGTTCAGTTCGGTTTCGATTTCAGTTCTTATTCGGTTCGGTTTTAGAAAAAAAATATTTTTAAAAAATAATAACTAATAAATATTATAGATTTTAATATATTTAAATGTATTTTCCAATATATCTAACAAAAAATATTAGTTTACTATATAGATTTTTAGTATATTTTAATGCATTTTCTTATATATTTAATTAAAAGTTCTAATATATTTCAGATTTTTAATATGTTTTGAAACTAAAAATAATAAGTTTTAATAAATTTTGGTTTATTGGGATAATTCCATTCGGTTTTATGAAATTCAGATTTGATTCGGTTCGGATTCGGATAATTCGGTGTATAATTTTCTATTCTTTTCGGATTATTTATTAATTTGGTTCGGATTTGGGTTCGAGGAATTCGGTTTTGTTCGGGACGGTTCGGTTCGATTTGGGAATTTTGCCCACCCCTACCTTTATCATTAAAAACAATGATTCATTATGCCGACCAATATCGAGTTCTTTAACAAAATATATATTGCATGTGTTAAACTTGCTATAAAGCTGATAAGTTGGGCTGTAAAAAAAAACTATTTAAATTCGGAAAAATAACAATTATGCCATTTTTAGTGAGATCTAGGTAATACTTCACATTTCTATGTACTGCAGATTTGGTTTTTAACAAAGCATATTATAACTAAATTAATCATAAATTTGTCTGAGCTTGCGTCAGTATGCTAATTTTTGGCGATACCTAGGTAAAAATCAGTGATTTAATATCAAAAAAAACAAATTACGCTTAATCATAAATTTGTCATCAGATTTCTCTAACAAAACATATAATCTATCGTAAATCTGATATAAAGCCGAAGATAATTTCATAATTGGTTATCGGTTTTAATGTAATGTTAAATATTTACTTTAATTAATAACCAATTTATAAAGCTGACCATGACATATTGTTTAGTGGCCGTGTTAGTCATAAGTCATGTTATTGTGCTTCCACCCAAATTTTAATTTTCATAATGCATGTTATTGACCTAAAAAATATTTACAGAAAACCTATAAGTATTAGGAAATTAGAAAAAACTACGGCACTAAAACTTTTAATTAGTAGATAAGGTGATGTATTTGACAATCTAAAGCATTTTACGGTCATTTTTAGTTTTAGACTCATAAGACCAAACATTTTATACATCTGTTTTTTTCTTATATACGAGAGAATTAACTCTTGTCTTATGTACCATGGAAATTTTCGAAGAAGATAAACTACAATAATCAAACTTTGAATTGAAGACCATTTTAAACTTAGACATATGAAATTAGGAATCGATAAATAAAGAGATTCATAAAAGGAAAAAGATGAGACTTGAGAGGACTATGCAAAAGTAAGCGGGATAGATAGTATGGTGAGTGGGACCGACACGCTACATTTGTTCCTAATTCATTTGTCCACTTTTCCTTAAACAATCGTATCAATTATTTTCAACCCTAAATCATTTCCTTGACATTTGCTTTCATAGAATGTCAGAAAAGAAAAAGGTTGGAAAAGTTTTACGTATAAATGCTATTTGGTTTCATTTCAATTAATAAAAACATTTGTTTATTATGAAAAATAGTTCGGCAGAAGATTCTTCTTTTTCATTGTAAACTACGTAGTACTAGTACTTTAGTTATCAAAAAGAAAAAAAAAAAAAAAACAACTTTTGTTCCGAACATGGTATCTTATAAAATTACATGTTAGAACCTTTGAGAAAAAAAATTTGCAATCGGGTANAAAATTACATGTTAGAACCTTTGAGAAAATAAATTTGCAATCGGGTAGGTTAATTTTTTTGTAACCGAATTCATACTAATCTATGATAAATATCCATGATCAATAAAAAGTACCATTGCAAGTCATTGTCTTTTTTTTTTGTTAATTATTGCAAGTCATAGCTGGGTTATCTTTGAATTGTTTAACCAGAAAAACAAAAATTATTTCTTTGAAAAATAAAATCAAAATAATTTGATCTTCTTATCATTTTCCTATAGAAAAAAATAAGGATTGTGTTCTGACGAGACACGTGCGACGTTCTGATAGGATAGAACTTCGTATTACAAAAAAAAAAAGAGAGAAGCATCTCACCTACTCCTTTGATAGATGTTGTGAACACATCTCGAACACTTCTAAATGTAAATTGGCATTGATAGTTTTAGCCTTTTAGGACTACAAGTCCCAACTCCCACGTACAAGTATTTGTTATTTTCGATTAATATTAAACATGCTTTTTTGTCCGTTGAAAATTTACTGAAGAAAATAGTGTTTTATAAGTATAAAAAAAAGTTATAAAGTACATCATTTATATCAACAACTTAATTTTTTACTGTCCGTTGAAATTTTAGGTATATTTACCAAATAAAATATTGTTTTATATAAAAAGGTAAAATAAGCACTGCATTTAATTCAACAAAGAGCATCGTACTATTACAATCCTTTAATGGTGTTATGAACTACTCATACAGAGAGTTTATTGGATCAGATTTTTGTATAGGAATTTTACAATTTAAAAACATCTAATAAGGTTTATGAATATCACAAGTACTATAATAAAGGATAATTGGAAAAAAAAAAACCAAAATATTACTTTTGATGAAATTATCCGAAAGATCATGATCTATTTTATTTTTGAAAAAGTAATCTTTCAAAAATCAGAACACAGCCCTATTTAGATAATGCTTTTTTAAGCGTCTGATGTGGATTTATAAGTTTGTTGCGGTAGCATACACTTGATATGTTCAAGTTATTGTGAATTTTAAATTATGCACATCAGTTATTATTCAATGTACTTAGATAATCGAAATAATGACCCTTGTATAGTTTGATGATTAATTTTCTTAATCATAGAGTAAAATATGACTCAAGGATTTGAAGTATGGCCTTCATTGTATTATTTATATAACTTTAATCGAAAGGAGTCTATAATAGCAATTTGGAAAGAAACAAAAATCGGATATCTAATCTTCAAAGTCCTATTAAGAAAAAAATAAAGAATCCAAAGTCCTACCTACTACCGTGTTAAGTGATACGTCATGATCATAGAACGTTCATTAATATATTATATCATAAAAAAGAATAAGTTAAATAGTGTTATCGATGTAACATATTACCTTTGGCACCTAAATGAATTGTAACGTAAAATAATTGGAAAATAGAAATGAGTTGTACATCCTTTGATCGGTTGCTCGACATGGAATTCACAACTAATGATTCGGTACATTTTTTTATTCGTGCATATGATAAATATACGAACAAATGTATACTTCTTTACTTGTATTATCTCAAAACTCGTTTTAATTTGTTCGTTGATTTGAAAGCTAAATTTAGCGGAAAAACTTCACCACTTATTTTCTAGTTTTCTTCGAATCAAGCATTATTAAATCCGCCGGCTATGCTAAAAAAAGAAGATGTTGAATTCAAACAGTATGCAATTTCAGTATTAAAAAAATGTAGTAGTCAAGAATTCAGGGTATCGATTTTTCTTTGCATTTTACAATAGGATATACAAATTCTTCTTCTCCTTTATAATTGACGCATAATTTCACCAAGGAAAAAAGAATAGGATACTTCATTTCGTTGATGTATATGTTCGAAGATTTCAAAACCATTGTCGTTCATCAAAGAGGCATGTCTTAAAAGTGTATATGATTTTAAACTTAAAACGTGTTTAATTTCATTTTACTTTTGGTTTTGTAACATTTTGGTTCAAGTAGATTTAATTTGAAGAACTAAAGAGAGGAAGAAGAAAGATGAATAAAATTAGATAAATCATAAAAGCAAAACCAAAAAAACATACTTGTGAACGAAAACTTGTGTTAGGATATAAAAAAAAAAAACGAACGAATAGATGTCTCATGCAAAGCGTTTCAATAGCTGTAAACTTCTTATCTCTTATTTAAAAATTTAAACCGTTTTATTGTTGACATAGATTTTATGTGTGGTAATTTTTCGTACGATTCAACCTGGTTGTTTCTAAAAAGTGATTGTATTCGCTAAACACACCATTTAAAAAAATTTGATTCGTGTTTTATGTGGAGTCTTTAGGCACAAAGACTTTGTAAGATTTGACTTTGATTCACTACACTTTCGAAACGAAGTCACGAAAGTATTTAGATATTGATGAAAGGACAAAAAATTCATACGCCGTAAATAAAACTTAACGAAAAATTTACGCACTCCCTGGCCTGAATCATAATTGAATTTCAAACTCACAAAGTTTTATTTTAAAGTGGTAAATATGTTTTTTTTTTCCATCATCTTTGTGTTGGTTTAATTTATTAGTCTTTTAGTTTTTTTATGGTTGTTTAAATTCAATAAATTTTGATCTAAATATCAATCACATACACTTAAAGTAGTATAAAATTTCAGAAAGAAAAAAGAGTGTTATAAAATTCTTATAATAGATTATATATTGCTTAAGGAGTTTCCAAGATATTGGCTCAAGAAGATATATTTGTTTTTTTTTTGTTGATAATTCAGGGTAAATCTCAGGTCTATAGAAATGTCCAGACTAATTTCTAGGAGAGATGCAACTCACGAATAGACCTTCTTTCTGGAAAGCAATGGCCCATATCCGTATGGATGTCTAGGAACAATGTGTTGGAGTTGACGTCCCAAATCCGTCTCTTTACCACTCGACCACAAGATCCCATTAAGAAGATATATTTGTTTACTAATTTTTCTTGAACCAAATTCCAATTATGGATGAATATAAGTTTTGACTTCACTAAATTCTGACACCATTTAGAGAATTTTAAATTTCATCTTAAAAACAATTGACGATTAGTGGAGTAACTCATTATTTTATATACTATTTGCATTTACAATTTATATATCATGTCTAATAGAAAAATTATGAACACACCATTATAACATATAAAAACAGATATAAATGTGTTGTCAAACAAAAAAAAAATAGACACAAATGTTAAAGAAAAACACAATCAAACATTACAGATCTACATGTAAACACTTTCTTTTTTTTGAAATACACGTAAACATGTGGGGCGAGTACACATAAATTAACAACGATGAAGAAAGAACGAGGCAGCGATTGTTTAATATTAAAGTCCAAATCATACAAATTTGTTGAATGATATTAATATATTGGTGAGTACAACTACAACTGTATTAGACTCTATATCAACCAACCATGTAAGTGTCTATTCACAATTCGATTTCATTACTTCCTCATCAGTCCATTTTTGTGTGCTTACTTTGTCTTTTAGTCAACTTCGAAAATCTCCTTTAATTGTTACCAAGGAAATCTGTTAATTAAAACTCTCAATATATCTAACCAACTTTTGTGAACCAACCAACCTTCATCTTACAACAAACGCAAAACAACATTTTAACCAATTAAAAAATCGCGATACAGTTTTCAAAATAACATTGTATATATTTGATAACGGAATATCAAACACATCGTTTTAGTTTGATTAAAAAAATATAGGATTTTAGTTCATGGGAGAAAGTAATTCGATCTGGCGAGAAAAAATCTACACAATGTAAGGTTTCAAATAGATAAGATTAAATTGAGTAGAAACTTTAGAGAATTCAAATAGGGTAAAGATTAGATAAAGATATGAATCGCATTCGAGCGACAGGATTCGAACAGGAAAACTCAGATATTTAAAAGATTCATGTACAAACTTCCAGGATTTTACGATTTGGAAAGAATACAATTAGATAGAATATCCATAATTCTACTCATAATCCATAATAGAATCATATCATAGACCACAAGCAAAATCGCAATCTAGATCATTCGAGTTTACACGACGAGGTGAAATCCTAAGCCACATATTCGGTTTGATAGTGAAACAAACCCTTAGACTGTGTTATTTTCGAGATTGTATCGCGGTTTTTGTAATTGGTTGAAAGGTTATTTTTTTCGTTTTTGTAGGTTAATGGTTGTTTTGCAAATTGTCCTTATTATCCGTCAAGTTTCTATAGGCCGAACGGACCAAAGTCTGATCTAATTCACTTGTAGTTATGGGCTTAATTGGGCCCAATTATGGGCTAATATTACAAAAGCAAAAAGGCCTTGCTAATTACAATTGATCCTTCTTAATCTCGATTTTCTTAAAAAACAAGTCTCAGAAGAAGTCAGAAAGTCTATCAGAGCTTAACCTGAAAGTGCACAAGGAAGCGCAACGTTCGGTCTCCCACTCTTTTCTTGCGATCTCTGCGAGTTGGGTGAGAAATAATGACAACGAAGAAGGAAGAAGAGAGTCCTCTCAGAGGCATATTATGTCTGAAAACCAGACAAGACATGAAGAGAATCGAGGAAACAGAGGACTGCTTCATTCTCGATTTCGATCCTTTTGATTCCTTCGGCATTAAGAGGCTCTCCTTTTCTGGTGATGGTTGTAAAGGTGATAAAGATCTGACTATTATCCATGAGAGAGGCCAGGTTTGAGTTTTGAAATTAGGGTTTTATTAGGGTTTCTCTCTATATTTTTTCTCTTCTAATTTTATATTTGAAAATTTGATGGAATCTGTTGAGCAGGTGGCTTGTAGAGATTACCCACATCCAAGACATCTTTGCTTGAATTTTCCCTTTGGATCAACTCCTAATGCAACCCATTGTGATCTGGTAATTTCTATACATATCTCTTCTTTTTTTGTGAGATGGATTAACTTGGTGTTCCATGTTTTTTTCTATAAGTATCCTACGAAATTGCCTTTTTCTCGCTTAGATACGGCAATTATTTTTAACAGTAGATATCAATATGAATATATGCAGTGTTATTGTAATGTCTGCGAGAAGCCAGCTCCTTGTGAACAATGGATATCTTCGCATTGCATGCTTCAGCGGAAGTAACTGATCCCTGAGAATGAGAGCTACTATGACTCCGATTAAGATCATCTTTGACTAGACTAGTAGATCAACATAGCTTTCCAAGATTATGTATTGACAATTAATATGTAACTAAGTATGATCAGATCGTTATGTGTGATATGCTTAATGTTAGAAATGCACTTGCTCAGCTGAATTGTTGCTTGCTGAAAGATTGTGGTATACCTCGGTAATACGGGTTATATGTGCGGTGAACATCTTAGATGAGTCAATTTCGAAGTTCGGATAACAGAAAACACAAAGGGAATTTATATATGAAAGACTTAACTTTGAACTAGCAGCCACTACAAAAAAAAAACATGGATTTATGATTGTTTTATTGGTTGGAAAAGGTCAGAAAATGGTGTTTTTGACGAACAAAATTTCGTGGGAAATTGATCATTATTAATTTTGACGAATTTTATTTTCGAGGGAATATATTTATAAATCATCATTAAGGGAGTTTTTTTTGTTTTTCATATCTTCTTGAGCAACCCAATAAGGTAAACATCAAAGGCGTTGCACAAGGATAGTTATTTTTACGATATTTATTTTTAAAACGACATCAAACTCCGACGATGATGATTGGTCCTTATGTGTCCCATAAATATTGGACGCTCCAGTCGTGCCAAGTGGCGGTAATCTTTCTTTTTTTTAGGTCAAAGGAGAATAAACTTCATTAAATTCTTAATAAGCAACAAACATTATAGTTAACACCGAGCAAGCAACGAGTACGTCATGAAGTAGTAGATGTAGACGAGAGCATACAATTTTTCAATTTAAAAATTGTGTTCTATAAACAATTCTCCTATGTAGAATTGTAGTATATGATAAAAAAAATTTTGTAGTATATGATAATTCGTTAAATAATATTATTGAACACGCTTTATGAACATAAGTGTATAAGAAAAATGCTGTCAAAAAGATGTATAAGAAAAAAAAAATTCCATTGACAAAAAAAAGAACACATGTTTCACAAGAACTATTTTTTTTTTTGTCATCTATCTTATTATATAAAACTGAACGCGCACGACGAGAACGTGATACGTAAGCAAAATTATAACTCACCAGATCGCGACACGTGTCACATTTAATTTAGATTGTGACACGTGTCAAAGTAATAAAATAGCAAACTTTAAAAAAAAAAGAAATTTGTTTTATAGCAAACTTAAAAAAAAAAAAAAAATTTGTTTTATGTAAAAAGAAAAATAAACAAATTTGTAAAAATAACAAAATAAAAAGAAAAATAAAAACTTAGAACAATAAAAGAAAAGAAAATGGAAACTTAGAACCAAATTTGAAAAAATGGAAAATTTGTTTTGGGAAATATCCTTTTGTGTATGTTTTATGTAAAAAGTAAAATGACCAAAAAATAAATAAGTAAATAATAGTAAAGTAGTTTTAAAAAAAACAAACAAAAAGGAAATTTGTTTATGTTTTATGTCAAAAGTAAAATGATCAAATTTGTAAAAATAACAAAAAAAAAATAAAAAAGGAAACTTAGAACAATAAAAGAAAAGGAAAACTTAGAACCAAATTTGTTAAAAAAAAAGAAGAAAATTTGTTTTGGGAAATATTCTCTTAATACGTTTAATATATTGTTATATATAAGATCAAGAGTATTCAAAATTCAATTGTGTGCTTCCATCTTTTAATTTTCTAACCTATTGATATCAAATTCAAAAAAAAAAAATGAGTTTGAAAGTTCAAAAAAGCGATCAAAGTTATTTAACTTTAAACCAATTAGATCGAAATCGTGTTTATCGCCGTATTATAGTACGTGTTCTTCGAAAATGGGAAGCTAGAAATCTAAAAGCAAATAATGTTCTAATGGGAATGGAGATCTTATTACTCGATGAAAAGGTTTGATAAATATTTTCCAAATAACAATATTTTCTATATATGTACTTATTATCTACTCTCATGTTATAAATTATTTATTTAAAACAGGAAAATACAATACAAGGTTTTGTGCATCATTCTCTTCTTCAGAAATTCGGAGATCAATTGGGCGAAGGAAACATCATCGAAATTTGCAATTTTAATGTGCAATCTGCTAACAACAAGAAATATAAAGTTTCAAACCATCAATCTTTTATAAGATTAACAGAAAGAACAAGCGTTGCATGTGTTGGACACGGATTTTGCCAGATTCCACTTGAAAAATTTCGTATTCGATCTTATCAAGATTTGGTCAAATTGTAAGATATGACAGACGACTTATACGGTATAGTTAATCTCCGACTTCTAATATATATTTGAACATATGTGAATGCAAGTCTAATATATTTTTTTCTTATGTAGATGCAATTGGGTATATTGTTAAAGTGGACAAAAGAGACGTCCGCAGTAAAACCACTCTGACGCTTAGAAAAGTGGACTTGACCGTCTTACTAGAAAAGTAATTTATTTTAACTTCATCGTGTCTCTATTTTTTAATTAAAAATAATATATTAAGTACAAAGTCTTTAATTTGACTGTTGTTCTTATCTTCACAGTGAAATTGAAATACATGTAACACTATGGGCAGAACAAGCTGAAATTTTTGAGGACAAATATCGTGTGATAGAAAATAATGACATTGTTCTCATTATGACAAGCGTTTTGGTAAAGATGTATCGAGGAGCAATTTGTTTGTCATCATCTTCTTCCACTAAATTTTATTTGAATCACAATTCTGATCCGGTTACTGAATTTAGAAAAAGGTATTCTAGATTCTTTTTTTTTAGCTAACATTTGATGCATACTCAAGATTCTTTTTAATAAATACCTTTATAATTAAAATTAAATAAAATTCTTATACTAATTTTTCCCTACTTCTTTATTAGCTTAAAGTATAATGGAGGCTGCTCAGTTAATCTTGGCCGTATAACTCAACAAGATTATGAAAATCAACAATCCATTAATGATATTTGGGAATTTATTTGTGGGGATAACCGTGTGGTAAGGCAATTATTTATATTTCCTTTTCTCCAGCATGATTTTAAATTAGATGATTTCTAACATATTTGCAATTTTATTAATTTCAGGAAAAAAAATTTTTATGTGAAGCAACTATCACCGATATTGTTTTACGTAATGGGTGGAACTACATATCATGTTCAACTTGCTCAAAAACATTAATGAAGTCAGAGTCCTCACTTTTATGCAAAAAATGTAGTAAAACGCAATATGTTGGAGTGCTAAGGTAAATTTTGATTTTTTTAATTAGTTATTTGTACATATAGTTATGGATATTGAACAACTTATTATGTTTTCAGTTTTAAAATTGAAGTAATCGTTGATGATGGATGTGATTCTGCAACTTTTGTCATATGGGATAAAGAAGCTTCAAAAATTACGGGAACAACTGCATCAAATATAGTAATAGAAGACGTAAGTATTATGTATATATACATGTCTTTACATATATTTTTCTAGCGACATATATATGTTTGTATCTATATATGAAACTCTTCACATAAATCATTACTAATAACCCTTATAATTATGGTTGACATAGGTTGTAGATAATTCAGACAAACAGGGGTTGGATAGTATTCCTACAAGTGTGCGTTTGTACGCAAGACTTATTTATTCCGAATTAAAGTTACAGATTACGACTTTGATGCATCGTATCAAAGTTTTACGGTTTTAGAAATTCACGACAACCAATTAAAGGTACTTACATAAGATATAAGATAGAAGGTTATATTATTTAACTAATTGTACTATTTTGATGCATCCTACGTGTTCAAGATGGTGCCACTATATTATTCAAATTAATGCGGTTTTTTTTTTTTTGATTTTTAGACAAGTCTGGAAGATAATGTCTGTGAAAGAAAACACAGAGAACGTGAAGAACCAATTGGTGATTTTCAAAAGAGACCAAGAATTGAGTAGCTGAATTGATAATTTTTTTTTAACCTTTACGACATTTAATACTAGCTTTATTTATGTTACTGTGGATTTATTTATTTTCATTAATATATATGCTTTTCATTTTTTCTATCTATATAAAAAAAAAAAAGAACATGCGGCTAAAGTTATAACTTTTGATGTTAGTCAACGATTCTATAAGAGCACCCAAAAAAAAAAAAAAAAAAAAAAACGATTCTATATAAAGGGAATTTTAAAAAGAAAAGAAAAAAAATTCACANGAGTGAATTTTAAAAAGTACAGAAGAAAAATTCACACCAGGGAGAGATACAAAAAAGAAAAATTTAAATTTGTGTGACTAAAAGCATAAAAATCGCAAACAGTCAAAATTGTCTTAAAAGCAAAAAGAATAAAAATATTCTAAAGCAAAAATAAACGAAAATTACTAAAATGTAAAAAAAGAAAGAAATAACTGAAAAGTTATTTTCTAAAATAAAAAGGAAATAACGACGTAATCAAGAAAAAAAGTCAAAGATCTTACTAAGAAAAATTATCTATATGCTATATATGTTATTTATGTCACTATATAAGTTTTAGTCTTAATTATAGAAAACAAAAAATGGGAAGCAGTGTTTAAAAAAGTAGATGAAAAGAAAAAGGTGTATCCGTAAAATAGAAATAATCAAAAAAATGTAAAAAAATGAGTAGCAACCTAATTGAAAAGAAATAAACAGTAAAATGTCGAAAAAGGAAATAGTTGAAAACCTATTTTCCAAAAATAAAAAGGAAATAATCGGTAAAGAAAACAAAATATTCAAAAAGAAGTGAGAGTGTATCCAGAAAATAGAAATAACAAAAAAGCTAAATTTCCAAAGAATGATTGTTGTAGCATTGTTTAAATAGAGTTTATCTCGAAGAAAGAAAATCGTTCAATTATAGCATTGAGGCATGACCACCACAGAGATAAACCAAGTTGAGGAAAATCTCAAAACTGTTGAGGAAGTCGAAAAATCAAACAAGAAAAGAAAACGTAGTGTTATGAATAATGATCAGGTCGCTATCATTGAAAAAGCCCTTATAGATGAACCTGATATGCGATTAAATTTATCTTCAATACAGACATGGGCAGACAAACTCGGTCAAACTGTGAGTTGATATTTCAATTTCTTCTTCTTATAATTATCTAATTTTACACAAGAATCACATCATTTTTATTGTTTAACTAATGGGCTGTTCACCTATTCGGTTATTTCAAGTATGTTGCTCTTACGGTTGTTCTATTGGATTCATCTTATGCTAATTTCATTAGTACTTTTACCTTGAATCCCTGATGGTCATACGTTGAAACGTGAGGTTATGCTGAAGAATGATCCATTGAGACTGAAGATTTTTTTTTTTTATTCATAGGGGCCTCAGCTAACAAGTACACAACTAAAAAATTGGTAAGAACATAAGTTTTAGTAATAATTTTCCATCTATTAAAGAAATTACAGTTCCACTCCTTATCTAACAATAAAAAAAAATTCAGGCTTTACAATAGAAAATCGAAACTGAAACGAGCTGCTAGCAAACAACCAAGGATATCTCAATTAAGCACCGAAGATTTGGAAGAAAATCTGACAGAAAAGGATAAATGCCGTAATCAATCAGAAAGTAGTGCATATATCCGAGGAAATCAATTTAAATGTGGCAGAAACAAAAGGCGAAGACGTCTCAGAGAAAAGAAAAAATCCAATCCTGGTGCGTATTGTAATGTATTACATTGATGTATTTTTTAAATGGTTCAAATTAATAATCTGATTGAAATTTGTAGGCAGCACATCTACAGAAGCTTTCAATCACAATAAAAAACTTCAGCCAAAAAGTACGTATAATCCCTATCTATAACACATACTATTATTTGATGTAAAAATACAATTTTTTCAAAAATCAATTCAAAATAATTTTATTTATTTTCTTCAATTTGATATTTTTCTTATATGCAGGAAATAATAGAAAGAGAAAAAGGCAGTCTAATGAGTTGGTGTCATGCCGTTTCTGTGATGCACTAATGTGGAAATCTGAAAGTTTGAAACGAACGAAACGAGAACTCAATTTCACCATATGCTGTCAACAAGGACGAGTTGTGTTGCCGCCGTTTCGAAAAGTTCCAACTTTTTTAGACAATTTGCTATCACGGTCATCATTTCGTATCAATATACGAGCATACAATTCGATGCTTGCATTTACATCAATGGGAGGAAAAATTGACCATGATATCAATTCAGGGAATGGCCCTTATACTTTTCGTATGCATGGCCAGAATTACCATAAAATTGGATCTCTACTACCGGCGGAAGGGGATATACCACGTTTTGCGCAACTATACATATATGATACCTCCCATGAAATTCAGAACCGTCTCAACGCGCTAGCAAAAGGGAAAAAGAATGAGTTGGATGAAGATATACTGAGCGGTTTGATTGAAATGGTGGACATGTACAACGAGCTAGCTAAAGTGTTCAGAATCGCTAGAGATAGATACGAGTCTGGAGCAGGTGAAGAATTCTCAATCAGACTAATAAAGAATAAAGAACGTGGCAGACAGTTTGACCTTCCACAAGGAGATGAAATTGCTGGACTTATTGTGGGTGACATGTCTATCCCAAATTGTGACAGAGATATAATAGTACATCCTAGAATGGATAAACCTCAATGGATAAGTATTTTACACCCATCGTACATGTCACTCCAGTATCCTTTGTTATTTCCATATGGTGAACAAGGCTACATTGAGAAAAGCATTCCATATAGTTCTGAAGGATCTGCTATAAGAAGATCATATGTTACAATGCGAGAATATTATGCATATCAAATACATACAAGATTAACATCTCCAGGAACAATAATTCGTTCAGGTCGTCTTTTCCATCAATACGTCGTTGACACATATACTACCATCGAACAAGAACGCATGAATTATTACCATAATAATCAGAAAAAGCTAAGAGTAGATCTGTACAACAATGTATGTGATGCCGTTGTACAAGGGGATTCAGATTCCAAAAAACTTGGCAAGAGAATAATTCTTCCATCTTCGTTCACAGGCGGACCGCGGTACATGGTAGAGAATTATCGAGATGCAATGGCAATATGTAGATGGTATGGCAATCCAGACCTTTTCATTACTATAACTGCAAATCCAAAGTGGGAAGAAGTGAAGGATCATATAGAGAAAGCAGGAAACGAGAATGCAAATGATAGACCAGATATTGAATGTCGTGTATTTAAAATGAAGTTAGAAGAACTTCTTACAGATCTACAAGATGGTATCTTCTTTGGTCCCATTTCCGCAGGTACTAATATAACTTCTTTTCATATATTATAAATCTTGATATATTTTAAAATGAATTTTATTTTTATACACAGTTGTTCACACAATCGAGTTTCAGAAACGTGGTCTTCCTCATGCACACATACTTTTGTGGCTACAAGAATCTAAACAAAATCCATCTGCAGATGATATTGATTGTTTCATTACCTCAGAGTTACCAGAAAAAGAGGCTGATCCAGAAGGTTTTCTGCTGGTTGAACAACTTATGATGCATGGACCATGCGGACGAAAGTGTATGGAGGATAACAAATGCACAAAAAAGTTTCCAAGACCCTACAATGACACCACAAGTATCAGTGAAGCTGGCTACATTACATACCGTAGGAGATCTGATGAAACAAAATTTGTCATGAAAGGCGACACTAAGCTTGATAATCGCTACGTTGTGCCTCACAATCTGTTACTACTGAAAAAATACAAAGCTCACATCAATGTAGAATGGTGCAACAGGTCATATGCCATAAAATATTTATTCAAATATATCACAAAAGGCGTAGATATGGCTACAATGTCCGTCGAGAAAGTACAAGTAGTGGATCAGGGTACCAAAGAAGATAAACCAAAAGAAGAGATTAATGAGATAAAGAACTACTTGGAATGTCGTTACCTCTCTGCGTGTGAAGCTACGTGGAGAATTTTCTGATTCGATATACATGAACGGAAACCTGCAGTAACAAGGCTACCATTACACTTACCAGACCAACAAAGAATCATTTACAGTGAAGAGAGCAGTCTCGAAAACATCATCTCAAAAGATGGAATTGAAAAAACAATGTTTACAGAGTGGTCGGAGATGAACAAACATTGTCCTGAAGCGAGAAAACTTACATACAGCCAGTTTCCTACAAAATTTGTGTGGAATTCAGATGAGAAAAAATGGACAAAAAGACAAAAAGGATACAGCATTGGAAGAGTAGTGAACATTCATCCAAGAGCAGGAGAGTTATACTATCTGCGAATGTTGGTAAATATACTCAAAGGTCCAACAAGCTTTGATGATATACTTACTGTGGACAATATAAAACACACATCTTTCCAAGCAGCATGTTATGCAAGAGGGTTGTTGGATGG
>OVAY01001055.1:0-24743 GCA_900406395.1 Kernera saxatilis
TCTTACAAAATCAAGATGTGAATTAAAAACAAAATCAAGATGATTTTTTTTATAATATTTTTTATATAATATTTATTAATTCTTACAAAATTATGTTTGTCAAGTTAATTTTTGTGTATTCTAATTTTCTTTTGACTAAAAACATTAAATATAATAATGTATGAGTTAATTAAGTCATTTAGTTTTAGTTTTAATGTAAGTTTTTAATAATGTAGGAGTTAAAAGAGTCATTGAATTTTAGTTTTAATGTAATTTTTTTTGCTTTGATGATATGGACAACTTAAAAGAAAAAAAAACTCTCTTATTATATATAAAATTTGCCCTAGTTATGGTTCGAGGGAATACGGTAAATGTGTAAACTTTTGAAGAAATCACCTCGACGAGTGCAGTGAAAACGGCGTGGGTGGCTTGAGACCCAGATCTCCACGTGCCCAATCCAACGGCTGGGATTTTGTGGCCGCTCAAGAGCCGAAACGACTCCGTTTTATGCCCTTCCGGCGTAAACGTGGCATGTGCCATTGGCTTCTCACTATTTAGTATTTTACCTCTTCTCTCTTCTCTTTATACACACTATGATGCAGCTGAAGCCCTAGTTATGCAGAAGCAGAAAGAACACACTCCGCCACGTGGCAGATTCCGGACACTCTGGAATACACGCCGCGGCTGTCGACACCATCGAGTAGCCGCGTGTCTGTGCGCCAACCCATTCTTCCGACACCTTTAGCTTCATAGAAATCAATTGTAGAGATCAAAAAGCGTAATTTCTTCATTCTTCTAGGTTCTAGCAGTAAAATAAAGTTGCAATATCTTTTTTTTCATCAAGCCCCAAAGAAAAAGTCTTTGTAGGCTTTGGTGGGTGATACTTTGAGTTTGAGCTTATGGAGCTGAACCCCAATTTGTATTTAGTTGATATGGGCTCCAAAGTGGACCAGCCGAAAGTAAATACTTTGCCCAAAATATTTGCTGCCCTACTAATCTAAAATTTTTCTGGTTCTGGATTATTTTTGTGGAAAAAACAGTTTCCATAAGCTAAAGATAAAGCATTTGTTGACTTTAAAAATACTATTAACTATAGAATGACTCTGCTACACTGTACATAACTAATTAGGTTTTATCGATCAGAATCAAGGAACAATATATATTTAGAAAGTTTAATTTCATATATATACCGATCTGCATTTCATCAGGGTGCAATGAAAATAAAAAAGTATCATCCCATTTTATTATTTATCTTATCGGCATTCGAAATATTTATTTAGAATAAAAAGAGTGGGAGAACATTCTCTTAACGCATTTGCGTCCGCACGTACCAAGATTATTAAACAAATACCAATCAAGTACAAAACCAGAGATTATTTTAATTTTCTCTTCTCTTTGTTTACTTAACTTTTTTTACTTTGGCATATAGTTCAATCTAAAAAGGGTTAAGAGTATAAAAAGAGGAAGATGCGTCTCCCTTTTCATTTGTTTCATAGAATTAGAATAGCTTTCACGGTTCACATTTATCGATCTGTTTCAACTTCAATCATATTCACAGACCTATAAATTTAATATCACCCATATATTTTCCTGAGACTAACAATATTTTATTAACAAAAAAAAAAAAATTCTGATTAGTTCATGCCTAGGCTAAAAAGATATTGTATAACTTTGTATGCCATGATTTGACAAGACATGCTTCTTTGTAAGATAATCAAATATATAATATTTTAGTTTTTGATAGGACTAATTATATAATCGAGAAATGAAAATCATTAATAAAAGTAGTTTAACGCGAATTGGATAAAAGAATGGAAGTTGCAAAAGAGAAGGTTATTAGGCAAAAGTAAAAGTTAGAAACAATTTGACGGAAATGCTGAAAAAGGAGGAGGAGCTAGTAAGTATATTTAAAACTTTCCAGTTTAGCTCTGAGTTGGGTGGATTGTGTCGCTTGCTCAGTTTTCGTCGCTTCGGCTTTGCCATCGTCTCTTTCCAGTACCATTCACTAATGGCGCTCCATCTCTAGACCTGATCTCGTCTTCTTCGATTTCCAGTACCATTTCTTCTTCGATTGCCGTTTTGTTTTGATCAAGCTCCAATTCCAGTTTTGATTGTCTATTCTCCGCCATTTAGGTTTCAGTTGTTGTCTGTATTGCTTTTTCCTAGGTTTTTTTTTCATCCGGCATTGTTCGTGTCTTCTCCGATTACGATGTCGAAGCTGGTGTCCACTCTTGCACGTCAGATTTTTCAGAAATTCAAACCTCGGATTTTGATTTCCTTTCAACGTTTTCACGTGTGCTACTGTTTTTTTTCGAGGAGCTTGTGTTTGATTGCTTATTAATTTGAACTCCGCGCTTCTGTTTGGGGATTATCTGTTCATCTCCGGTTGGTTTTTGTTTGTTAAACTATGAACGTGTTTTGGTTTCTTCACTGTTCAGTGTATTAATGCACCCCATCTGTTTGAAGGTTTTCCCCCTTCTTTTCTGTAGAAATCTTGAGATTGCCTCTCTCTTCATTACAAGGTTTGAATAATGGGAGGGACCCGCTTTACACTATGAACCATTGTTTACATTCTAATCTTTCGCCCAATGCATGACAGGATGGCTCAATGGAGGGGAAACTTTTCATGCAGAAACCTGACTAAAAGTCAACTTGGTGGTGTAGTATTTGGCTGCACCAAGAATACCATCAAAGAATGTATGTCCAAACAGTTGTTTGGTGAGTCTACTTGAAAACCTTCTCCTCGGAAGCGTAATTATTTACTCTCTTTCTTCTAAGTAATCTCCCAGGCTTGTTTCTGCTTCTGCTTCTGCTGGATATCACTCTTTGTTTCCTCCTTACCGTAATTCTATGTTTGCTCGCTCTTGTATGTCGATGCAATTTACTGTTTCTAAACTG
Organism: Kernera saxatilis; assembly: GCA_900406395.1. Lineage (NCBI taxonomy): Eukaryota > Viridiplantae > Streptophyta > Magnoliopsida > Brassicales > Brassicaceae > Kernera > Kernera saxatilis. The sequence continues at coordinate 2,878 of OVAY01001055.1, forward strand.
CTTTCCGCGATTTAGTATCTATGATTCAGTTTTATGTATGCAGTGTCATATATTGCGTCTTTGATGATAGAAATTGTCAAAGTTACTGGATTTAGTCTAGTCTCATATCCCTACTCTTGTTAACGTGCTGGCCGTATTGTTTTGTATCTATTATCTATATGATTCCTGAATCCGCTGATGATTTTGACAGGTCTACCCTATAACCACATTACATACGTGCAGAAGATTGATGTAGGTTTTCCGTTGTTTCTTTTCAACTATTCTGATCGTAAACTTCATGGAATTTTTGAGGCTGCTGGTCCTGGTCAGCTGAATATTGACCCTTATGGCTGGACCTCTAATGGTTCTGAGAGAACCTCATATCCTGCACAGGTACCAGAGGGTGATTTGTCACCTTTCATAATATGTTTTTCTGTTCTACATTGGATTACTCATTGGTTTTCAGGAGGCTTGACACTTGATATATGCAGTATTAGTTTCATGGAATATGTAATGGTCTTTTATGTTTTTTTCAGGTTCAAATCAGTGTTAGGTTACAGTGTGAACCCCTTTCTGAAAAAATATTCAAACCTGCAATTAAAGATAATTACTACAGTTCTCACCATTTTTGGTTCGAGCTTGATCATTTACAGACAACTAAGTTGATGTGTCTGCTAACATCTTTTGCTGTGAAACCTAAACCACCCGTGAGTACATCACACAATAGACAGGTTTTTCACTTTATTCCATTAAGTGAAAGGAAAGAGACTACTGATGACGTTAAGCCTTCTAAGAATGAACCGGTGGTTATCTTGGAGGCATCACTCGGTTCTGGCAGGGAATCTGACTCCTCGGCTGCTGCTTCTCATCCTGATATCCCTGAAAATCATCCAGACGTACAGAACTCCAAACCAAAGGATAAGGATATCGTTCTTGAGAAACTGAAGGATCTCGCACTTAGTCATGAGCATCGAGACATTAGACTAATGAAAACTGTTGACCAAGCAAACATTCCCAACTGCAAGAACTTGGAATACAGAGACACACTTGAAGAGGAAACATGTTCAGAGGGGAAAGGAGATGGCAGTTCTATCGTATCATCTCCTCGTCAACCTACAATAAGCCAGGTACTTTGGTATCCACTTATGGTTGGTACTTATCCACACAAGGTCTCCAGTTATAATACTTGAAGTGTAACTTCCTAGACAAGTCTATGTGTAAATTTGCTAGAGTCAACACTTTCTCCTTTGTTTCTTCACATAACCAATGACAAACCGGATACCTAGGGATTACAGTTGATTGAGCGTTTCATTCCCTCTCAGAAGATTATCATTTCTCTTGGGCGTATCAAAATCAATGGGATCACATTGCATTAATCTCTTTTACAGTTGATGCATGAGGTGAAGGAACTCAGGGCATACGGGATGGAAAATTCAACCAGGATATGTTACTTGGAAGAGAAACTGGTTAGTGTTTAATGCAAGTTATTGTGGATTTTTATCCTTCCTGGTGTTCCACTAGATACCATTTGCTTCTTGTTTTTGGAACATCTAAGCTCAAAATTTGGTGGTGGAGAAACCATGATACTTATACTTTTTGATTTTTTGGTATTTCAGGATGAAGCACACAAGGAAATTCATAGATTGAGAGAGCGTTGCAACATGCTGGATTCCATATCAGGTCCTCCAATTGCCAAAGCTGGTCGTAGTGATATGGAGATCTATTCACCAGATGATTCAAGCTTAGATCCAACTGAGGCAATTCTTCTTTTGGGCGGAATTGATGGTTACTCTGAATCATGTTTGTCAACAGTGCAGTCATATTTTCCATCCAGGAATGTTGTAAAGGCTCATAGTTCAATGAGCTGTATCCGTTCAAATGCTTCAGTGGCAAAATTGGATGGTAAAATTTACATTTTTGGAGGTGATGACGGTGGCCATGTCTGGTTCGACACAGGTGGTTCCTCTCTTTTGTTTCTCTTTTTTTTTTTCTTAAAACACATATATAAACCTTACAGATTTTCTGAACAAACAACCAAAGGAACTTCAAAAACTGAATATTGGTAGCAAAAGCATATTACTGTGATTTTTCAGCAAATTAATAAACCAAATGGCTCGAAGATTTTCAGCAAATTACTGTGAAGTAGGATGTTTTGATGTCATGCACTTCACTTCAGATGTGCATATTTTAAATTAGTGTCTACCACTCCTAGCTTGTTTTTCTCCCTAATTAAAAAAAAAGCCTGACGTTTGATTCTGTTTTGCCTCTTCTTTATTATGTTGAAGCTGAATCATATAACGAGACTGATGGCCGGTGGAGCTTGTGCCCTCCCTTGAACGAGCGAAAAGGAAGTTTAGGTGGAGCCACTTTGGATGGAAAAATATTTGCAATCGGAGGCGGGAATGGTCGGGTATCTTTTTCAGATGTTGAGATGCTTGATCCGGATATAGGGAGATGGATCAGAACAAGGTCAATGGAGCAGAAGGTAAACGTTCTTTTCTATCCACATGACATATGGTCTGAAAAGTTGTCAATTAGATCCCCAGTGGGAATTTTTTTTGACATGAGCTCATAGCTAAAGGCATGAGTTCCCAAAGAGAATCCATGGTTAAACTACTCTCTCTATTTCGCTGATTTGTACCTTTCAAGTAATGAGTCTCAAGGATAACCTTAGAAAATGTGGTTTTTGCTTTCACTCATCTATTGGCTGTTAGCCTTAGCGAGATGATACCTTGTGATCTCAGAGATTTGCAGCTGCATCCACGGAGCATAACGGTTCAATTTATGCTGTCGGTGGTTTTGATGAGGCTGAGTACCTGAAGTAAGAACATTAAAGCCTTCTCTTCTGTTTACTTCCCCTAGTCTTGACACTGAAATGTGAACCTAACAAAAACAAGTTTATTGGAAACTATCTCTCTCTCTTTCCCTTACTTTTAACAGCACAGCTGAAAGGTTTGATCCTAGAGAGCACTCCTGGATGAGAATTGCATCAATGAAGTCAAAAAGAGGCTGTCATTCACTTGTTGTTTTGAACGAGAAACTGTAAGTTTCTTCTCCCCATTAATTTAACTGAGATGGTCTGTCAAAGGCTCTATACTGATTATAAAAGGTAATATAAAATTTTGAATGATAACACAATTAATCAAACAAATAAGTAACCTGGAGCATTCACTCACTAACTAACTAGAATAATACTGATTGCATGTTTGCCTTTACATGTGAGTTTCTTTTTTTTTACATTTTTCAAATAGAGAACATTTTTCAATTTTTCATAAAGTGTGACAAGTAAGAAAGAAATGTTGGTAAAGATGTTTAAGGTTGTCTTCATTTTGCAGGTATGCGATTGGTGGGTTTGATGGATCGACAATGGTATCGAGTGTTGAGATATATGATCCACGGACAGGGACATGGATAGCAGGAGAAGCAATGAAGGAACTAAGAGGATATTCAGCAGCTGCAGTGGTCAAAGACTCCATATATGTCATCGGAGGATACAAAGGGGAAGAAGAAGGCCTCTTAGACACTGTACGATTAGTTCTTTGATCTTTGATGTTAACATAATGAGACTGGTTAAATCTTTGATCATTGTGTGGTGTTTATTATGACAGGTTGAGTGTTTCAAGGAAGGTGAAGGGTGGAAAAACGTGCCTTGTTCATCCATCGGTAGGCGTTGCTTTCAATCCGCAGTAGTGCCTTTGTAACTGAAAAACTTTGAAGCTTTATTTTTGGCCAAGTCATTACACTCATGAGAGACAAAGAGCCATTCATAGGCCTTTAGGAGTTAGGACTTAGGAGGCATTATATTTTGGAAAAGAGTTTCCTTCTCTATCTCTAATATCAAAGCAAAATGGCAAAATCGTTTCTGCTATATATATAAGAAAATAAAAGAACATCTTCCTCTAGTACGTTAGGGTTCAATTGGCAACCAAATTTTAAACAGCAGTATTAGAGAAAACAGTGCGGTTAAAGTTTATAAAATTAGAAAGTGATTTTGTCTGAAACAGAAGATTGAATAATAAGAAGAAAAAATCTATAAGATCACAAACGCAGCTTATCAGCTAAAACAAGTAAACAACCATACACGGAAGCAACGTAAATAAATAGATGGAGATGGAGTCGTAAAATTTGGGCCGGAAATCGAAAGTTGGGCCGAAGCGAATAAGAAAAGCTTGGAGGACAAAAGGGGAAATTCCCGAGTTGTCTCTCTATCTGCTCGCTCTACTAAAAATTGGTGGCATCGAGTGAAGGAGGAGAGAGTGAGTGGAAAAAAATGCCTTGCCTTAACATCTCCACCAACGTTAGCCTCGACGGCGTCGATACCTCCTCCGTTCTCTCAGAAGCAACCTCATCCGTCGCCAAAATCATCGGCAAGCCTGAGAACGTAACCTCTCTCTCTTGATTTCACCTTGTGATTCGTTTCATTCTGCTCGATCGTTGTTTGATTTTTGAATTTATCCGGTTTAATTCTTCATTTTCTCTGAGATTACGTCGTGTCTGAGCTTTTTGTTCATTTATTTTCAATGGCATATAAGGATCTCGAGTGGTTGTTTTTTTTTTTTAACTTGTAGAATATCGAAACCCTTAGTAGTTTTAGCTGTGTCCATTGATCCGTTTTATTTTATTGGTTCACACCTCCTTACTCAGGCTCTTGACTGTTTGAACAGTCTTGGTGTTCATTTGGATATCAAGCTTAGCTAGGCTTAAATAGATGTAACAGGCTTGTTAAAGGGTCAAACCTTTATTCAATTGGATTTGGGTTTCCTCTTTGTATTCGACTACGATTGTAATGTTAATCCTTTTATTTCGCATCGCTGGAGTTGGTTTTTGAAAAAAATTGGTCTGCTTTGACGATTGCTTGGTTTTTATATTATTACACATAATGATTTGATTGCATTTTTCATCGTAATTTGCAGTATGTGATGATTGTGTTGAAAGGCTCAGTGCCTATGGCATTTGGTGGGACTGAGGAGGCTGCAGCTTATGGTGAACTAGTCTCTATCGGTGGCCTTAATCCGGATGTGAACAAGAAGCTGAGCGCTGCAGTTTCCGCCATTCTTGAGACTAAGCTATCAGTGCCCAAGTCTCGATTCTTCCTCAAGTTTTATGACACCAAGGCAAGCATTCCCCTCTCTGTAAAACTTGTTTGATGCAGTAAACATAACATAATCAAATGTGATGATGATTTCACGCATCCATGTCTCATTTTTCAATGTTCGTTGTCTCTCTAGGCCCATCAAAGTCAAGAATATGCACAGTGTTTACACGCTTTACACCAGCACTACTAGGTCATGAATAGGGAACAAAAACATCTTTTGTGTAAGTTCGTCAGAAGAAACAATTAGATCAACTGCAGAAACCCTTTCGAGAACTCTATATCAATTTTTACACCCACACTATTGTTTGTTTGCTGAGTTATTCCCAAGGTTTAACTCCTCTAGATCCGTTCTCTAAACGGGTTTAGTGGGTCATAAAGCCCCCGGGCATTCATCATACACACAACCATCCTGATATGTGAAATCTACATTTCTTTCTCGTCTGGTTTTTCTTGCAGGGGTCCTTCTTTGGATGGAACGGGGCGACGTTCTAGTCCCGTGGCAGGTAAGAGATTAATGTGATTGCCAAGCGTGTGATATAGCTTCTATGATGGACTCTCAATCGATTAAGTAACTTTGAACTATTTCATTTCCCGTTGTAAACATATATCTAACGTTTGATGGAGTTGCATTAAGAAATAACATTTATGTTTTATGACGCTACAGCTTAATATTAGAGCAGACCATTGTGGTTCTTTTCTACAGCTTAATATTATTAGAGCAAACCATTCTAGTTCTTTATGATTTGATCATTTATCAGTTTGGGTAAAAGTAAATTGGATTTCAGGATTCTGATAAATGTTGAAAAAGGATTATCGTTTGTCAATTCTACTACTATTTAGTTATTTTTATATGATATCGGATAGAAAATTGACCGAGTAATTTTTATATGATATCGAATAACAGTTTTCATATTATTAATTTTTAGAAGAAACTTCCAATCACTTGAACATTCATGGTCAAATGCTCTTTGCTAAGTAATCAAGATACATAAATATTTCGAAATGAATAAATAATTGTATAAACTAGAGATAAATCGGCAAATGGTTATTTTAGCCAAAAATATAATAGATCCATCTATAAGATGATGAAGCAACAGATGGCAATTATTAGCCAATTTACAGATGACAAAAAATGAAAATGAAGCACCAGAAATCAAAGTTGAAAGACGCGTAATTGTGAATCTATAAATACAAAACACTAGAGGCATCTGTTACTTGAGATCAATCGTCCTTTTCTCTCCCTCTCAAAGATTTCCGATGGTGTCGTCAGAAGGCCATGTGCTTCCGGTCTCCACCACCGCCACTCAGCCCCAAATGGTGGCCGAATCGCAACCTCCAGGCGTCAGTGCATTTGTGAACCGCGTAACCGAAACGGTCCGTGATGGTCTATCTCGTAGCCGTCCATGGTCCGAGCTCCTCGATCGATCCGCCTTCACCAAGCCGGACTCTCTTTCCCAGGCGGCGACGCGATTCCGCAAGAATTCTTCTTATTTTAGGGTGAATTACGTCTGCATCGTCGCTCTTATCCTCGGTCTCTCTCTTCTCGCCCATCCACTCTCTCTCGTCCTCCTCCTATGCCTCGCCGCTTCTTGGCTCTTCCTCTACCTCTTCCGTCCAGCCGACCGACCTCTTATCCTCTTCGGCCGATCTTTCTCCGACCGCGAAACTCTCGGTGGCCTGATCCTCTCCACCATTGCCGTGATCTTCCTCACCAGCGTCGGATCTGTACTCATATCCGCCCTCATGATCGGAGTGGCAACGGTCTGCGTCCATGGTGCCTTCAGAGCTCCCGACGATCTCTTCCTCGACGAGCAAGATCCTGCCGCCGCCGGATTCCTCTCATTCGTCGGTGTCCCAACAACCTCCTCCTCAGCGCCTTCCGCCGTGTAATAATCTGGTATTTAGGAAATTGACGGTGGAGATTGCTAGTTGTTAATATCATTCGCCATTGTTGGGGAGCAATGTAATTTCGGTTTTGAAAAGCCAAGTCAGCAAAGTAAATGATACAGTATGCTGTTTGAAAAACGACTTGCGTTTAGCAAATCGTGCCGTTTCTATCTCCACGGTCGTTTTGATACGACAACGTTGTATATTCCATTTGGGTAGTCCCTAGAATTAAAGCCCAAAACGCGTCTCATATTTTCGGCCATTTGGGTCGGTTTTTCAACTTTCCCGCCTTCCCGAAATCTTTTAGCGAATTTGGTAAAATAAAAATTAAAAAATGAAATTCCGCACTACCTCTTGGCTCTTGCTGTGGTAGTAGATAGTGGAAATTCTTAGATCTTGGGCTCAATCAGATAAACGAATCGAACTGAAGAAATGTCGACGTGGCAGTTATTTTCCGATTCCAGCGGCGATGGTTTCCGGTGGGAAGTCGCTGGCCGGATTCTTCAGTCTGGCTCGGATTCCACTCCAACCAACACGCTCGAATCCACAGCTCCTCTACCTTCCATGGCCGATCTCTTGCTCCAAGGTGATTGATTCTTCATGTCCTTTTTTTTTTTTTTTTTCTNTTTTTTTTGTCATGCGACGCGGAGATTAATTATTTGTTTGATGAAGGATGCTCGAAGCTTTTAGAACGGGAGGAAGCGATGCCTGGGGAAATCCCAATGTTCAGGACTGGGCTGGGGAACTCTGTAGCTCTTAAAGACTCTTCGATTGCTAAAGCCATATCGATTTTAGCAGATGACAAGGTTGTTTCTTCAGGTACCTTCTTTTACAGGAGAAGGAGTATTGAATTCACTAGACTAGTCAACTTGAACGTCACCCAGAAACATTTTTTTCTCAAAATAGAAAATGTTTCGAGAAAACCTTTGATTTTTTTTTTTCTACATCTGTTGTTCGTTTAATTTCTTGGGTGTGATTTAGGTGAACTAGTTGTTTCTGAATACTCTTTAATTTTTTTGCTGGTAATTCGATTAACCGACGATTTGTTAAGAGGTGTTTTCATCTAAGAGGATTTCATATTATAGGCTTTTTTTTCATATAAGCTTCAGATCACAACTGAGAATGCCCTACTTAATGTTAGTGATATGATTTTTAGGAAAATCTTTTGAATGTTCCCTGTTCTTGGCTACACTTTAGATTTGCAGAACACAGGATTCTCAACTCTCCAAAAGAGACAAGTGGATACACCTGGAACTTTGCCTATGTTCAAGACGGCCTTAGGGAAATTTGTCCCACTGAAAGAGTCTTCAATTGCCAAAGCTATGTCTATTCTCGGGGGTTATATGATTGACTCAGGTGTGTTGTTATCTTCTCTTCTCCAAAGTCTTGTTTGCACTTTGGTTGTGTGCGCATTTATATATCAACTTGTTCTTTGTGTTATTCCATTCAACTTCTAGGTTAATTCTTTGTGGTTATTTCACACCGTTTCTTGAGTTCAGTAGTTATCACTTATCAGCTGGTAGTGACAAACTAATCAACACACAATCTTACTTTGTTAAGGGATCGACTATTAGAAATGACATTTTCATAACTTACTTTTTTAAGGGATCGACTATTAGAAATGACAGATGATATGTTGCTAACCTTCTCTTTGATTGTGCAGACAAGGTTATTCCCAGGGAGAGTGGGTTTGGTGTTCCCAACACTTTTTTTCAGACAGCTTCTAACAAGAAGGTTAATGTATCTTCTGCCGGTCTTGCAAGAGCCAAGGCATTGTTAGGACTAGAAGAAGATTATTTGAATGAATTTAACAACGTGAACCACCGGTCGTCTTCTTCCCACCAGCAACATGGGTGGCCTGAGTTCAAAACTCATGAGGAGTTTGATTCTACATCGGTTCAGCATCATTCAGGAACTCCAGGACAATATGCGGGTCATGTACCTGGGACGAGATCAGAAATTTTAAATCCATCTTCAAAGGTGCCTCCAACAAAGTTTCAGACTGCTGGTGGAAAATCATTGTCAGTGTCAGTTGAGGCATTGGAACGTGCCAGAAACCTTCTTGGAGACCCTGAGTTAGGGAATTTCTTTGATGATGTAGCAGCAGGTGATCAGTTTGTTACACCACAGAAAGATAAAAGGTTAGGTGGTATTGCTATAAACAATAGAAGTGCCAACACAGGTTATATTGCTCCTGAAGGAAAGACAAGCAACAAGCATACGTCAAATGATTTTATATCTCCTCTTCGGTCATCTTCCAAGCAATTTAGATCAGTCAAATTGGAGGACCTAGCTTCAGGGGGTAATTTGATCAAGAAATTTGATGCGGCTGTTGATGAGACAGACTGTGCTCTGAATATTACTAAACTTGCTACGCATGGACCATCAAATGACAGGCCTTTAGCATCAGATATGGCAGTAAATAATTCCAAGGTAAACGGTTTCGTTCCAAGAGCTAAACAATTTGGAAGGCCAGCTGACCAGCCACTTGTCGATATAACAAATCGCAGAGATGCAGCTTATACAAACAATAAACACGACAGTACCCAAAAGAAAAGACTGGGGAAGACAGTCTCCGTTTCTCCTTTTAAAAGGCCAAGGAATTCCTCCTTTAAAACTCCTTTAAAGAAAAATGCTCAGCATGCTTCAAGTGGTAAAGTATTCAGGAAACTTTATATGATTTTTTGTAATAACGAGTTTGTTATGTGAATTTATTTGGTTGGCTCTCAGATTTATAATTTTTGGTGTCCTGTCTATTATCAGGTTTGTCTGTCTTATCTTGTGACACACATTATTCCAAAAAGGTGCTTTCTACAAGATATCCAAAAAGGTCTCCAAGAGTATATATTGAGGATTATTTTGGAATGCATCCAACAGCTACGACCAAGGTAAAATCTCTTGTCCCTTTCACATGTTCCTGAGTTATGTATACCTTTTTGTTTTTCATCCACTCAAACCACACTTACGAGGCTGGTTTTAGATGGATTATGTGCCAGACCATATCAGAAGAATCAAATCAAGTAATGCAGATAAATATGTATTCCGTGATGAGTCTTCCTCAAATGTGGTTGGAGCTGAAACTTTTCTTCAAATGTTGGCCGAGTCTGGTGCTTCCTCGCAACATGCATCTAGAAAGTAATTTCTCCGTCCCTTGAAATGTTTTAAGTTACCCATCTTATTTGCTATATTATATCAGAAAAGGTTTGTGACCGTTCTATTGAATCTTGTATGTGATTCTCATTTTGTTAGGTAGAAAGTGAGCAATAATTTCTACACCTATTAACTATCTATCACTATATATATGCACTAGGTGGGTCACTAATCACTACAGGTGGATAGTCTGGAAACTTGCATGCTACGAGACATACTACCCAGCCAAATGCAGAGGAAATTTTCTGACAATCTCCAATGTTCTCGAGGAACTAAAATACAGGTTTCCCAATCATTCAACACAGCTCATTGTTATGAGCCCATGCGAAATCTAACATGGTTAATCTACCAACATAGATATGAGAGAGAGGTCAATCATGGTCATTGCTCTGCAATCAAGAGGATTCTGAGTGGTGATGCTCCAGCTTCTTCAATGATGGTGCTCTGCATATCAGCTATTAATCCAAAGACCGATAATGATTCTCAGGAAATACATGTTTCTGATAGTGGCAGCAATGTGAAAGTAGAACTCACTGATGGGTGGTATGAAATTGCTATTGTTATTTGGAATACCTGTTTTCTTGTCTCCGTTCCTCATGATTTTTTTTTTAAATCACAGGTACTCGATTAATGCTGCTCTGGATGTCATGCTAACAAAGCAGCTGAATGCTGGAAAATTATTTGTTGGGCAGAAGCTTCGAGTAAGTTATTTTCCTGCAAGGTTTACATATTTTTGGTTAGATCACTGACTTACAGCATGCTTACGTTCTTATTTCTTATCTGAAGATCCTTGGGGCAGGACTTTCTGGCTGGGCTACCCCAACATCACCTCTTGAGGTTTCTTAGACTTAGAATTTTATTAGAATTTCTGAAACCTTCCCATGTTGGTTTCTTCATGGTTTCATCCAACCGAATTTTCAGGCAGTGATTTCAAATACGATCTGTTTGTTGTTGAATATTAATGGGACATACAGAGCTCACTGGGCAGACCGACTAGGATTCTGTAAGTAGCTTTGTGCTATTGACCTCACTACATCCTCTGAGCGGCTTGTTTCATAGTGGTTTTGTGCTTTCATATTGTTTTCTTATTATAATGACCGTCTTTTGATCTCTTCTTCAAGGTAAAGAAGTTGGTGTCCCTCTGGCCTTCAACTGTATCAAGTGCAATGGGGGTCCAGTGCCTAAAACGTTAGCTGGAATCACACGAATATACCCTATCCTGTACAAGGAAAGGTCAATATAAATGTGTGCCTTTTAATGTAACTTCGTCCCCTGATTACTTCTGGCAAAAACTTATATATGCTTGGTATATACAGGTTAGGTGAAAGGAAGTCAATAGTTCGATCAGAGAGAATGGAAAGTAGAATGATCCAGCTGCATAACCAGAGGCAAGTTTCCATTATATCTGTAGAGGGCAATTTTTAGTAACATTTATGTGATCAGTTTGGCACATGCATCTCTTGTCTAAGGAGCGTCATGAGTAACCCATAAAAGCTAGAAAGCTTCTGTTATAAACAACAATATTAGGTTCAAAGTGGTTGGTTTTTGGGACAGAAACAATCTTTTGCATATAATAGAATATCTTCTGGCCTTCTGAATATGGATGGATTTGCCTATTACTCTAGTCAACTGGCTCTGTTGCTTAGCCAACAGGCGAGCTAAAGATTTCAGTTCCTCTCATTCTTACTTTTTTTTTCTTTTTTCTGTTTGCCTTAGGCGCTCAGCTCTTGTTGAGGGTCTTATGTGTGAGTACCAGAGAGGAATCAATGGTGTCAACAGCCAGAACGACACTGACAGTGAAGAAGGAGCTAAGGTCTTTAAGCTGTTAGAGAGTGCTGCTGAACCTGAACTCCTAATGGCAGAAATGAGTCTGGAGCAGTTGACATCTTTCACTACATATAAAGCAATGTTTGAGGTATAATATTGTTAGTCTTTTCTTAATAGATCGTATAGCGCTAAATTAATAAACTGTTTCAATCTAAACCTCAGGCAGCCAAGCAAATACAAATGGAGAAATCAGTGGCAAAAGCTCTGGAAGACGCTGGCTTAGGTGAAAGGGATGTCACACCATTCATTAGGATTAGGCTTGTTGGACTGGCGAACTTAAGTTATGAAGGAAAACACAATCCAAAGGAAGGCATCGTAACAATCTGGAATCCCACGGAGAGACAGGTACCTGAAATGCCTATAGCTGAATGTTTCATGCACAATCTAAAAGAAGGCACTTTTTCTAATGGGTTATAAGTTTACGCGAACCTTTTTCCATATGAGCTTAGATTTAAGGGTGATTTTTAAACATAAACTTGTCAGAGTTGCTGTGGACCTTGTTCATATAAAAAAATCGTGACCATCAATGTACATAACGAGCATCATCCATTAGGTTGAGCAACTTATGTTCTTGTAGATTCTTAAAACAGTTGTTGTCATTTTCTACTACTGTGACAGAGAACCGAGTTGACAGAGGGGAAAATATACATAATAAAAGGGCTAGTACCAATGAATTCAGATTCAGAAACACTTTACTTACACGCCAGAGGGTCTAGCTCAAGATGGCAGCCTTTGTCTCCAAAAGCTTCTGAAAGTTTTCTGTAAGTTGTTTTGTGGACTTTGTTTTGTAGGCATAGCTGAATCTATCTCATCTATTGGTTTAATTTCCAGGCCCTTTTTCAACCCCCGTAAACCGATTCCTTTGTCAAATTTTGGTGAAATTCCTCTTTCAAGGTTAATCTCATTCCAAGCTTTTTTTTTTATTATATACACTCTTTACCAAACTTGCTTTGCTAATAATCTATACCTTAACATATCTTATTATTATCTTTTCAGTGAATTTGACATCGCTGCGTATGTTGTATATGTTGGAGATGCATACACGGATGTTGAGCAAAAGAAGCAATGGGTATTTGTGACAGATGGATCCATTCAACGCTCACATTCAGGAGGGGAAATCTCAAATAGTCTTCTTGCTATAAGCTTCAGCACCCCATCCATGGATGAGTGCCCCACTCCCCACATCAGCCATAATCTTGTTGGATCCGTGGTATGTACAAATTCAGATCTTGTCTAGATTTACACAGAGACAAATGCTGTATGTGGGTTCTTCGTTGGCAGGTAAGATTCTGCAACCTAATAAAAAGAGCAAAGGATGCGGCAAACGGTATGTGGGTTGGGGAGGCAACAGGGAACTCAGTCTACTTCATAAACGAGGAAGCTGCTTACTCCTCTCACCTCAAAACCAGCAGTGCCCATATCCAAACATGGGCCAAGCTCTCTTCTTCCAACTCCGTTCGTTCTCTTTCTATAATGTTTGGTATTTTCGGATTATTTTGGTTTGGCTTATTTCTTCTAACTGTTCTTGTTTTGCTTATTTTTCAGCTCATCCATCAACTTCGCCAGAGAGTCCTATTTATAATCGGTGCTCGTAAATCATCATCATGCAGAAGGTGAATTACATATATCTCTTCACAATTTTTCTTTTTTTGGTTCATAAGTCTAAGTTGTCTAACCCTGTTGATTGCTGAATGCATCTATTATTGACATGTTGCTACATTATTTTCGTATTAATAAACAATCTTTGCATAGTATTATTAGGTGTAGGCAAATTATCTCGGATATTTGATCTGATTTTTCCCCTTGAAACAAAAGAAACGGTATTGCTAGAGACAGGCTTCAAAAGTGGTTTCTTTTAGAATGTTGTATCAATATGTGACATCTAAAACATCAAAACTATCTGATATCAAATATTTTAGTTTCAATAAACAATCAACCTTTCCATAAATATCCATAAGAGAAAGAAAAAAAGCCATTCATTCACGTAGAAGAAGAGGAGAGGATCTTTACGAGCAGTAGGGAAGATATGACCGTTGTAAGTTGCAACAGAGATCAGGGATTTTGAGGCGGTCTATTTCACGCGCGGTAGATGCGCGTGTGCTTTATGTGCCATAGCTATCTGCGATAATGGGCTTTTAGGCTTTACTTAACCCAAATTTAGGCCAAGCCCATTGATGACAAACATAGGCCGCTATTAACGGGATTACTTCATTTAATTTTCACAAAAAATGGAAAAGCAATTGATTCCAGACATCAGGAACTCCCGGTACACACCAATGAGTACAATCCGAATACGACGCCGGTTTATTCAACCGGTCCTGGTTTAGGGGTTCCCAGAATTTCCGGTACACGGAGGGATGACCATCTTTACGATACTCAGACAACTGAGTGATGTTGACAACTGAAACCTTTGGTCCCAATCTCTTCAAAACTCTCTCCACCATTCTCATTGTCGGAATATCCGACCCACTTCCCCAATAACTCTCTTCCTCTATCGGTCTTTTCTCCCCGTAGCAGTTTCCCTCGCTTCCCGGGTTCCATTCTCGGCTCCTGATATTCATGCGTTACAACAGCTCGGTTTCAGTGACCAGTCAATTTTTGGTAGAGAATTGGGGACAATAAGTATTGTTACCATTGATGTGTAGGAGACATTGTAACGAAGAAAACCCGCTTTGTGTTCGGATCGACATTGTTAGAAATCCAATCAGCCCAACCATTCATAGCCATTTCCATTCCCTCTGCACCCGTCACCTCCTCACATGACCCTTTTTCTTCACTGCTCCATCTTCAGTTCGAATACGCAATTAAGAGTTTATCTATCTTTAAGGTTGAGTAGCAAATCTATATATACTTACTGGATTTTGACAGGGTCTTGCCTCCACCATAAGTATGTGTTGAAGATTAAGATATCAGCATGCTGCCACTTTGATGCATGTTTAAGAACTGAATCTGGTCGGATAATCCGTTCTCCCAATCTGTGATTAACCGGATCATCAGAATTCGACTCCACGAGCAATGGAGCCCAGAGAAATTCCACCGTGGCATTGTAATCCTGCAGGGTACATAGACCAGAGTGGATAAATCACACCAAAACCGGAACAAAGAGTTAAGTGGATGTCTGTCTTTAGTACCTCTGCCCTGAAAATGGTGAGGGGAGCGTTAGGAGACATGGATTGCTTCTCACGTGGGATGACAGACTGTAACAGACAAACCATTGATATCCATTGGCCTCTGTTTAATGAGTCGCCAACAAACATCAATCTCTTTCCCCTCAGCTTCTCCCACATTTCCGTCACATTCCACCTACCCACCCACAAAATAGAAAATGAGAGGCACTCTAAGATGTTTGCAAACAATAGTATAGTAGCATCCCAAGAAATTCCCAAAATTCATTGGTTTGATTGACAAAAATGGGTTAGCTAATACCTAAAATCTTCATAACAAGCTATTCAACGGTATGCTTATCATTCCTCATTTGATCAAATCAGTTGATAAACTTAGAAAAGTAACCAGAAATAGCAAAATCTAACGAGCAGCAAAGTGAGATGACCTCTTCAGGTTGCAGGCATGGGGTTGCCATCTCCAGTGTTGGTATTCCAAATCAGGCCTCCCATGCTTCTGACAGGCCAACTGGTCAGACATGTAGGGACACTCAGATTCCTTATGTAAAGGGTATGATGAATTATCAAAGACCCATTTTCCAGAGAAGACGTCACATTTCTCCGCCTTGGCAACAGTGACAGATCCTAGACCCGGGTCAACCCATCCGATTTTCTTCCCACTGTACTCATTCGTCGAGTTGCATCGGCTGAATCTATCCAAAACCTCTGCACGCCGCCCAATTTGTAAGTTATTGAGAAACTCATGATGAATTCACAAACATATAAACAATCCCAAATTACGAAAAACACTGTAAGAAGGAAGAGTACCGAGCTTATTCCGAGGAAGATTGGGGTGGACGAAAGTGAAGCCATCTCGGAGATTTTGCTCGCGATAAGTGTGGTGATGGATCTGCTGAATGCTACGCTCGTTGTAGAGAATCAGAAAGGTGACTGCGAGCATAAAGAGGAGACCCGCTAGTGGAAGCCGACTCTTCCTTCTCTGCGACATCCCACACTTTGACAAGCTCTTCTTCTTCTCCAGAGCTTCGATTTGACTGGTAGAATATTGGAGCTACGATCCAGTTCACAGAGATTATTTTAATATTTTAGCAATTTATATTACCATTTCTTGCGAGATCTATGTATTGAATCCGTCGAGCTGTCATCGGTTGATGGATTGAAAACCAAAAAACAAAAAAAAAATTTGTTTTGAAACAATAAATTATTTATACCTCTGAACCTTTTTTTAACACGATAACAAAATTATTAATATTAATATTAAAATCTACCTATTTTATTTGAGCATCTTTTGCAGAAAAATGGAGGACTCTTATGGGATGTGAAGTAAACGCGCTTCAAATGCGAGTGAGTAAGTAGTAATTCTATAGTCATAATGTACAACTTTTTATAGATTATTTATTGATCGTCTCATGAAACTCCTAATCTTAAGTTCTTAACTCGAGATGTTTATCATCTTATGCTTTTTTTGGTACTCCCACTTTAAGTATCTGATCTTTTTAAATGAATATATATGTATATTCATCTGATTATGTGTCTTTTGTCTAAAGTAGAAAAAAATACACATTTATATCAAAATTTCAACTGAGAAAACAGTAAAAAATAAAAATAAAAATAAAAGACCAAAACATTGAGCACACAAATAATAATATTTTTTTAAAAAGAAATTTACAATATTTTTTTGGTTTGCACAAAGTACAATCATGATATTTGATACAAAAGCAATACAATGATTCCACGCCTTAAGACAAGTGAAGAAATGCTCCGGCCGTGTTGAAGTTATCATCTTCCTCAACCGAATGAAAAAGAAAAAGCTTGAAACTTTACAAGATAAGAAATGGATAAAAGAGGAATTGGGGAGAAGCAAGGAGGATGAAGTTAGAATTTATCGGCTCGAACGCCATCTCTTAGAACCTCATAGGCATCACGGTTTCTGCTCTTCTTCATCCCGGCAGTGAAATAGACCTTTGATGAATCTGCAGAGATGCTTGTGACTTTAACCCATATCATAACTTTTGTCTTGATTCCTTCGACATCGGCTAGCTTTCCTTTCTCGAGATATCCTGTGACTGTCGTGGTGAATTTCAAGACGGATGAGTCTTTGTAGCCGACTTCGCAGACTGATGGAATCAACACGGTAAGTTTCTTCGTGTGTTCATCGAACTCGTAGTTTGTAGCATCGCGTGGGAAGATGCCCACTGGCAAATCAAACTCTTTGAGTAGCTCAGGCAAAGGCTTCTGCATTGTTCCTGTGAGTGAGAGAGAATGGGATTGAAATGGAATGTCTCAAGGCAATGGAGAGCAGAATGAAACACAGACCTTTGATTTTGTTGACCAACCATTTTGTTCCTCCTTCAATGCTCGTTGACAGCGACTGGCAGAAAAACACACACATTTATGAATCACAATTGCGTAACTGATGAATTATAACAAAAACCATACAAGTGTTGAAGAGAATCACACACTTATCATGACCTAAGCAAGAGAAAGCGAAAAACATCATCGCTACAAAAATGTGAGTGACACAGGCACATGCATTTCAAAATAGCCCAATTTTGAATTCCGATTTGACAAAGCTAATAAATATCATCTTCTTCCTTAAATGGACCTCAACATTCGCAGAAATTGTGGATACAAAAATTACGATAAAGCTTGGTAGTCAATGCAGAGATCATACGAAATCCGATCTTAAATGAAAGAAACACAGAATTAGATAAAGGCGATGAATGAGAATCTTAAAAAATGGAAAAGGAAATCCCAAGAAGAGGAGACGTACGTTGATATCGTCGCCGACGGAGTCAAACTGCTTGTTCGCCTTCTGCCCCAACCAATACGATCCAACCTTGTTGAAGATCTGATCCATCCTCTCTCTCTCTCTCTAAGAGATATCCAAAGACAAAAGGGAAGAGAGACTTTTTTGAGAAACCATCAACAACGTTGGATTCCTTCTTGTGCAAACTATTCCAGCAAGCCAATAGCTGTACGACACGTGGCAAATACCAAAATCCGCCATCGGAACTAGTACTTGCCTATCACTACTCCTCTCCTTGTGACTGTATCAGATTCATTTTTGTCAATGAATTATTTCTTCTTTTTTTTTACAAAGTCATTATGCAAATCTTGAGAAATAATTGAAGGTACATAATTATGGAAAAAGAAAGATGAATTATTTGGAATGTCTTGTTTTGCAAGTGTATCTGCTGCCCGATTGTTAGCTCTCCCAATCCATTAGAAGATCAAATCAGGGGAAATATCAAGCCAAGAAAATATACCAAACCTAACTCCACCTGTTTAATTTTTGGTTATATCATTAATTAATTTTCACCTAAAAAAAAAAGAGAAAGCTTTTTTGGGTCGAGCCGTGACTAATGAGGCCCCACATTGTACTTATGCCAACGTGTAATTGTCTCGGATAAAGGAAAGAAACTCACACGCGCTTGAGTGGAAAATGGAAAATACCTCATCTCTTATCCTATTTGCCTAAGTCAATATGCGGCATAGAACTATACACGTCTAACTTGTGTTGTAAACGTTATCATCTGGGTCAACAAATTTGTTTTTGTTATTATCTACAACTCCAAACAACAATTGATTTTCAAAATTACGTATGTAGGTTAATTTATTTAATATAGAAGAAAATGGAGAGAGCGAGTAGGGAAAAGGAAAGTGGCATCGCGAGAGTGGGAAGAGGAAATGGTAAAAAGATTCGGAGGAGAAGCAGACAAAAGCTTTTTAATACTCTCATCATCGCTGAGATGGAATATCCTCATGTTCACACTATCCCATTGGATGGAGCACGAGGCCGCCACACGCCCCTACATCTGGCCGTATCTCCTCCCTCCACGTGGATCTCCATCCAACGGTGACCACACGCCTTTTCCCTCTTATTTAATCCCTTCCTCCTTCCTCTTCTCTTCTCAACCAAATCTCAGGCGCCTCATAACCTAAACTCCTCAGAAAAGCCTCTACATTTTCACTAGACCCATCTCTAATGGCCTCAAGGGCTCTCGCTTCCTTCACCACCAAGCCCGCTCCGTCTCCCAAGTCACTACTCCCCCACGGCGTCTCTAATGGCCTCAAGGCCGCCTCTCCGCCTGCTTCTCTCGGATTCTCCAGCAAATCTGGCGGCAGAGCCCTCGTGGTTGCGGCGGCTACGGTGGACACGAACAACATGCCCATGACCGGAGTGGTGTTCCAGCCCTTTGAGGAGGTGAAGAAAGCCGATCTCGCCATTCCCATCACATCTCACGTCTCCCTCGCTCGCCAGGGCTATGCCGACGCCACCGAGGCAGCCATTAATGAGCAAATCAAGTAAGCTAATCAAAAGCCTTTTCTTTTTTATTCTTAAAATGAAAAGATCTAATCTAACGATGGTCGATTATTCTTACAGTGTGGAATACAACGTCTCGTATGTGTACCATTCAATGTACGCCTACTTCGACAGAGACAACGTTGCTCTTAAGGGACTTGCCAAGTAAATTATCTTCCAACTTTATATCTCAATCATATTTATAAGAGACGAATGAGATTATATCATGCTAAACTTGTTTTTTTTTAATAAAAAATAATTACCAGGTTTTTCAAGGAATCAAGTGATGAAGAAAGAGAACACGCAGAGAAGTTCATGGAGTACCAGGTTTCCTACTTTTTTAACATTTTCTACTATTTTTGAAGCAAGGTTTTACAAGTTGAAAAGATTAATTTATTGTGTATATAGAACAAAAGAGGAGGAAGAGTGAAACTCCACCCGATCGTGTCACCTCTCTCAGAATTCGAACATGGTGAAAAAGGAGATGCATTATATGGTAATTTATTATTACCAGCAAAAAAACAATCTTAATATTCCTTTATAGAGCTTTACTAGTTTACTAATCTTTTTTTTTTTACAGCAATGGAGTTGGCTCTGTCTCTGGAGAAACTCACTAATGAGAAGCTTCTAAACCTTCACGCCGTAAGTTCCCTTGCTTATTATCCATTTGGTCGTCAAAGATTAAACTAAATCGTCAATTTCCTAACTTTTAATTAACATATATAACAAAAAAACAGGTGGCATCAGAGAACAATGATCCCCAGTTGGCTGATTTCGTTGAGAGTGAATTTCTTGGAGAGCAGGTTCGTTATTTTTTTTTTTTTTCTGAACCCGTGACTTGAAAGTCCTCTCCTCGCTTAATCCAACCGGTTCTCATTCGAAAAATTCTGGACTTTTTTTCTTTCTAGATTGAAGCAATCAAGAAGATCTCAGACTACATCACCCAGCTAAGGATGGTTGGCAAAGGCCACGGTACGAATCAAAACCTTCCTATACTGAGATAGTATTACTGACAAGACTTGAATTAAAGTTTTTAAATAGCTTTATATGTCTCTGTCCTTGCAGGGGTTTGGCACTTTGACCAGAGGCTTCTGAATTAGACTGGAGCTCTATAGCTCACTTTCAGTTGACCAATGTTGGTTGGGGTTAAACAGAAGAACCCGAAGATTCTGTAAAAGTTTTAGATTGGAAGTTATGGAGTAATAAGATTCTAGTACTAAGCTTTGTGTTTAAGATGGTTTTTGTAATAATTTCCTAAGCTTAATCAATGAAAGCTTTTTAGTTTTACTAATATCAAAAATTAAAACCTCTCTATTTAAACCGAACGCCAAGATCCAACTTGAAAGAGTAAAGCATAACGAACCTGTTTATGAAGAAGATGAAAAAGGAAGCATGAAGCGAATGTCAGTTTCCACTCAGAACGATAAGCTGGTCACTGGGACAACTGAAAAGCAAAAAAAGAAGGAAATCACGGTCACATCTTCTATCAAAGGAGATGCGATTGATATTTAACCTAATTAATTTGATAAGTTGCTTAAACTTGGCAGTATCCAATCAAGCAATATGCTTGATCCGCAAGTATCTGATGCTCTTACTTTGATTCTATCTTTGAACACATTAGACAGTCTTTTATAAACCAAACAAAGACCTCGCTGTTTCAACAAGATTTGACCATGTACGACAATGGGTATCCATGAAAAGTGACATGACGTATGAAAACACCACTATGGAGAGATTCTTCCCTAAATGGCTCATCTTTTCACCAAGGTTCTTCAAACCACTAAGCCGTAAGTAAAACAGTGAGAATCTGATATACATATATATAATGGCGAATAAGTAGAGATTCTTGAGGCGTTTTCTTCGAAACAATGGCTTCACAAAAGATCATCCAAACACAGAAGAAGTCTCTCTCTCACGGGGAACAAACAAGCAAGCGTGGACGATTCTATTAAATGACCCTAAGATTAATGCTCTAATCAAAAGTCAGGAAATCAGACCATCATGCATCCATGGGTTGCAGAGACAAATCACCGAAAAAGACTTGCAAAATCAAAATACTAATCCTTCCACCTAGAGAGATACGCATTCTAACAACATAGTAGTATCTTGGAGAAAATCCACGAATTTTGAATCCCTAAACAACGACAACCATCCAAGGCTCAGAGGAAAACTCAAGACTCCGGCTACATCCCTAGCAGAACAGACACACTGGAACACCATCAAAATTGGAAGAGACGAAAAGAAAACTGACCATAATTTGTGTGAAACAGTCATCGACAAATCTGATGGGACAGCACAAATCCCAACTTTGTTTGCCTATCGAGTATCGCCACTTAAACCTTCTCGGTCCTTTCAAACCGGGTCGGGTATGCGAACCCGTAAAATAAGTATTGGGCCTCGCAAAATGAAACCCATTAGTGATTCAATGGGCTTACGAAGCTATCCGTGTGAACAAAACATAGACGCCCCCACAATGTCTTTTTTTTTTTTTTTTTTTTAA
>OVAY01001055.1:24854-37017 GCA_900406395.1 Kernera saxatilis
TTTTTTTTTTTTTTTTTTTGTAATAAACTCCATGTCGCACGTTGGCTAAAACAGAGGTTAAACAAACCATGTTACAGAAGATGCCATGGTATGTGTGTGTAAATGCGAGAAGCAATCTCCCCCACACACCAAAGCCAAAACGTCGTGCATTACTGGCGAAGAATGCAAAAACAACATGATGTTTTCTTGTTGTCATCACCTTATCAAGGCTTTTCTTAAATCATTTGGAGTCACTTTCATCGTCATCGTCCTCATCTTCATCGCTATGGCCGGAATTATGCCTCAGGTCTTCTTCTCTCATCTCCTCCTCCCTCCGTTTCATCCTCCGAGCAATCCGAGTGTCATAATCTTTCTGAACTTTCTCCATTATAGTGTTGAAACCAGGGATTGTCCTCTCCAGCTTCTGGCCTACTCGAACACTAAGGTTGTAGTAAATCCGGAACAATCTCTGCAAACAGAAAATACAGAACGGACGAGAAAAGGTGAATCGATTTTCCACTAAGATACAGTGAGAGTCAAAAGCTTGCATCTGAGAAATCAGAGAGGAGAAACTTACCATGACATTCCTATTCCATTCTCTGATGTAAGGAGGACCAGTAGTGTAGGTACCAAGTGGCTCACGGTACCACTCCCCGCCATAGCTGATCTGATCCATTGCTTGCTCTATGCTTATCACTTCCCATGGCCTTAACCCTGGTATTACTTTGGCCAACTCCTGCCTAAAATCAAAAGTTTCATAATCCAATTTCGGCTCAAAAGTGAATGGCGTTAAGGGGAAAACCTTAGTTGTTTGGGGATGAACTTGTTCGGCATGTGATCAGATTCCAGGACTGTTGTTAATTCAGACCCACTGGCCCAGAGAAACAGAGCATGGCTGGGAGTTCTGACTCCAGGCCAAACACCATCATTTGCTTCGAGAACTGCCATGTCGCGTTTCTTACTTTCAATAGCTTCTTTTTGAAGCTGCTTGTATGTTTTTGGCTCTCGTCCCTTGAGAGGAACCCATGGCGGTATTCCCTTTTGGAGTTTGTGTAGGAAAGCCGTTGCCGCTGCACCAAGCCTCACTGAAAAAAAAAAACACCCAACTCAACAAAACCAATAATGAAAGTCATAGGAAGCTATAGGGGGGGGGCAATTGTGATTCTTCAATGAGATCTCAAATTCTCCCATATAAAGACCTTCCCAAGTGGCAATTGCTGGTTCCAAACCGTAAACCATGTGAATAGGCGCCCATTCATCCATGTCCTCGCCCCAAATGAAAGTATCTCTGTCAATTATCCCAGCTCCATAAGCCGTCTTAAGGGTAATAAGCTCACAAGGGCCTCGAGAACGGCCAAGTCGGTCTTTATACCACCAACCACCGGTTTTCATTATGACTACAATCTCAAAACACAAAGAGCAAACAAAAGGTTATGATCAAACTCAAACGTTCCAACATAAAGCATACCTCTTTTATGATATTCCTGCAATATAACAATACTACAACAGGCGCAAGCTTGGATCTTTGGAGCAGAAGATAAACAGATTAAAATGATGAACAATATGAAGTGATGCACTAGTGTGAACACAAGAAACTATGAATATACAGTTCAACAAGAGCATGGAATCCCAATAGCCACTCACTTAGGCACCTAGTGACCTAACTCATAAACACAGAATCTGGATAGAATCCCACTAACACTGAAACAGCATCAGTTTGAAGCAGCCTGGTATTGAGACAAGCTCATCAACACTCAAATATTCACTCTTGACAATACAGTAACAAGTAATAATCAATTCACCAAGATTGAAGGGACTTACAGTCATAATACCGCTTCTCGAGCCGTTTGTAACCAATTGCCTGAGCCACGTCTATGGGTCGACCCGGCGGGTAAGGGCGTTGCCTGAAACCCCAGAGGCCGAAGAGGAACTGCTTCATGAAATCCCAAAACTTATCATCACTCTCTTCCTTTGATTTTATGGCCTTCCTAGGCATCGGCCTCCCGTCGAAGCCTGGCACATGAGGGACGGCTCGCCATAAATCCTTGTCTTCTTTCCAATAAGGCGTGTCGTTTTCCTCGAGCTCCATCTTGTTCATATCGTCGGCAATCTCCTCGGCGCGAGTCATGAACTGAACCACAGGACTCGCTCGAAATCTCTCCCACCATTTCTCCTCAGCTTCAATCTCCTCTGTGCTCGGATTCTCCTTCTTCTCGAAAACCGGATCTTCGTTCAGAATTTTATCCACTTCCGGAGCGTGCCTGTAATCCGGTATGTTCTCGCATTCCCACAAGAACTGCTCAGCGATTTGCTTATAGCGTCCAGGTTCCTCGGTTTCTATTTCGGGTTTTATGGACCTCTTGAAGAATTTAGGAAGTCCAATCGAAGCGAAATTCGGAGACTGCGACTTGGGGAAGAAGGAATCAGCGAGCGAGACGAAATTAACGGAAGGAACTGGGTTCGGTGGTTTCTCGAACCAGTTTTGAAATGGATTGAAGTTCATGGACGACATTGTAGAACACGGTCGTTCCCCAGCCAATCAACAAAGTTAGGGTTCAGGGATTTATCGGTTGATGTTGTCAGCAAAAAAAGAATCAGGTGGATTAGATGTAGAAGACGAAGTGTGACTGACCCGACCCGACCCAACCCCACCCAGCAATTGAACCATCACGCCGTTTTAAATACTTGGCAAAAGAACTACGTGCCGTTTTCAAACCTACCAAACAGGGCTACAACAATTGTTTTAACGCCAAAACGCCGAAGATGCCTTGAAACATCAACGAATCTTTGAAACAGTTTTTTTGGGGACTTGCTTTGCTTGTTTGATGCGACTAAAGAATAAAGCAAGAGTCAAAACAATTCTCTCGCAATCTACATCTTCTTCTTGTTTCAACAATGGCATCATCATATCAAAGGCTTCTCAGGTTCTGCATCACAAGTTTCACAATCTTCTTCTGCTTAGTATCTTTGGCTTCGAGTCAGAAAGTCACCTTAAGTCTATACTACGAAGCTCTATGCCCCTACTGTGCAGAATTCATCGTTAACCACTTGCCTAAGATCTTCCAAAACGGATTAATCTCAGCCATTGATCTCCAGCTGGTTCCATGGGGCAACACCGTTATCAGACAAGATGGCACCATTCTCTGCCAGGTTTTGGACTCTTCTTGTCTTGCCTGCACTTGAATCGTAGTACATGTAGCATTTGATTAATGCTTTGTGTTGCTTTGTTTTTAGCACGGAGAAGCTGAGTGTGCGCTCAACGCAATTCATGCCTGTGCAATAAACGCATACCCTGATGTGGTAAGTCTCTAAGACCGTAAAAACGTATGAAATCTTTTTGGGTTAATGCAGTAAAAATATCTCCATATAAAGGCTCGACTGTTAATAAGCGTTCTATGTGCTCTGAACAATTATCTTGCAGATGAAGCACTTTGGATACATCTACTGTACGGAACGACTGGTCTTGGAAAACAAGCTCGAAAAATGGGCTGACTGTTTTGAATTGGTTGGACTGAGCAGAGCAGCGCTCGATTGTTACATCAATGGATACGGAAACCAGGTAAATCCTAAAAGACTTCACTTATAAAGCCAAAACAGGAAAACTAAACAAAAAATGACAATGTGCAGCTTGAACAGAGGTATGCTGAAGAAACCTCGGAACTTTATCCAGCACATAAATTTGTGCCATGGGTGGTTGTGAATAACCAACCACTTCAAGAGGTTAGTCCTATACATTAAGCTGATAACTTTGAAGATCAAAGGAGAAACAAACTATTAACTCGTCGGTCTTTGGTGAACAGAAGTACCAGAACTTTGTAATGTACGTATGCAATGCTTATGGAAGCAACCAGGTGCCAGAAGCGTGCAGGATCCTCAATAATTCGGTGGAGACACTAAGCAGGTCCAATAGTTCAGTGGAGAAGCTAAGTTATAGTCACCAAGTTTGCTATTCCACTCAGTAAGATTTGAATCCAAAACCCTTCAATCTCCAAGATTCTGAAATGTTTGGGAAACCAGAAACTGCTTACCGATCAAAATCTGCTCCTCTCGAATTTGTTCTACAACATGTAACTGATTTGCAACAATCTGCAGAGAAAGATAAATCTACAATGTTAACCTTCGAGAGATTCCTGTATCTTACTAAAATCGTCGTCGCAGGAAAACTGAACAGCTCTCAGATGAACAACACATCAAATCCATTCCTATCACCCAAAACATTGATCAAATCGTCTCCCCATGAAATCGCCATTTCGAAATTCCTCGACTGATCGCACATCTCTGACTCTGACACCCAACAATCTGCGATTTATCAATAAACCCTCAATTCAAAACCTCAAACAGAGGGAAAGTCTAGATTTGGTTTTTGAGAAATTGTGAATAAAATGTAGGTTCGGCCCATTGGGCTTCTTATTACCCCGTGAATGATCCAACAAATTAAATGAAGCCGACATTATATCTGCCATCCCTTGGCTCCTCTCACGTCAACACGTGACCTGATCTTCTAGGCTTCAAAGGCAGAAGATACGACTACTTTACAAAGTCTAATTCACAACGACTTTCTTCTTACCAATCGAATCGACTAATCGACAGATCTCACGAGAAATGTTTATTTAATTCAAAGATAAATTAATTACATGTGTGTGGGTGATATAAGAGAGAACCAACCAAAATTAACTAATTGATAAGCTACGGACTCGTTTAATCCCAAGATGTTATTTGATCTTTATAGTTTTAAGTCACACCATGTCCAAGTCCACATGACTTGTTTTCTTCTTATTTTTACCTTAAATATAAGGAGATTCAAAGTAAATTTGGAATTTGTCAAAGTCAACCCTATGCTTGCATTGGACTTCAAAAATAAAATCAAAGCTTCCCCTAATTTTTAGAGCGTCTTAAAATGTCATTTCAGAAAACTATTTGTCAAAAACCTGCAAGTTAAGGAAGTTATCATCATTTTTCTTTTTATTCGTCTCCTTACTTCTTCATATTGATCAGCGAATCTGTAAGAAAAACCAAACTCTTGCGTCCTTGTAAGAAACATCTTTTTTGCTTCACTTTTTCTACCTTAATACATCTCAAATTACCTCAATTTGTTTTTGGTTACCTCTCTCTTGATCAGTTATGGTCAAAGCAAGATCCATGGTCTCACCCTTGTTGGTGATCTTCCTAGAGATCCTTGTTCGAGCAACAACAGAGACTACAACAGAGTTCATTTTCCAAGGTTTTAAAGGAAACCAATCCGAAATTCAGTTAGAAGGAGCTTCAATTATCAAACCCAACGGACTATTGAGGCTCACCGATCGAAACTCCAACGTCGTCGGAACAGCTTTCTACCACAAACCGGTGAGATTGGTCGACAGTAACTCCACCAATTCCACGGTTCGTTCCTTTAGCACATCTTTCGTCTTTGTCATAATCCCTTCCAGCTCAAGCAACGGAGGCTTCGGCTTTACCTTCACCCTATCTCCAACCCCAAACCGTACAGACGCGGAGTCCGCGCAGTACTTGGGGCTTCTCAACGAAAGAAGCGACGGGAATCCGAGCAATCACGTTTTCGCTGTGGAATTCGACACGGTGCAAGGATTCAAAGACGGCACAAACCGAATAGGCAACCACATCGGTCTAAATTTCAACAGTCTCTCTTCAGATGTCCAAGAACCTGTGGCTTATTACAACAACGAGGCCAAGAAAGAAGAATTCCAACTTGCGAGCGGCGAGCCGATCCAAGTCTCTGTGGATTACGACGGACCAACCAAAACGCTTAACCTCACTGTTTATCCAACCAGATTGGGATCTAAACCGACTATTCCCTTGATCTCACGAAAGATTCCAAAACTGTTAGAGATTGTGCAAGAAGAAATGTTCGTCGGATTCACCGCAGCTACGGGGAGCGATCGATCGAGTGCTCATTACGTGATGGGTTGGAGTTTCTCAAGCGGCGGAGATCGTCCAATTGCAGCTACGTTGAATCCCTCGGAGCTTCCTCATCCGCCTCCGAATACGGCGAAGAAAAGAGGTTACAATGGTAAGGTCATCGCTCTGATCGTGGCTTTATCGACTGTTGTTTCGATCATGTTGGCGTTATTGTTAATCTTCAGGGTGTACAAAAACCGATTGCAACAAGAGGAGATTCTCGAGGATTGGGAAATCGATCATCCCCACAGATTTCGATACAAAGATCTCTCCGCGGCTACTGATGGATTCAAGGAGAACAGAATCATCGGAACCGGAGGATTTGGAACCGTTTTCAGAGGAAGCATCAAATCTTCGTCAGATCAAATCGCTGTGAAGAAGATAACTCCGAATAGCATGCAAGGTGTTCGAGAATTCGTCGCAGAGATCGAGAGTTTGGGAAGATTAAGGCATAAGAATCTGGTCAACCTCCAAGGATGGTGCAAACACAAAAACGATCTATTGCTAATTTACGATTATATCCCTAACGGAAGCTTGGACTCGCTGCTCTACAGTAAACCGAGACGAAGCGGCGCCGTTTTGTCCTGGAACGCGCGTTTTCAGATCGCAAAAGGAATCGCGTCTGGGTTACTGTATCTCCACGAGGAATGGGAACAGATCGTGATTCACAGAGATGTGAAACCTAGCAACGTTCTAATTGATGAAGACATGAACCCTAGATTGGGAGATTTCGGGCTCGCGAGGCTTTACGAACGTGGATCGCAATCTCACACCACCGTAGTCGTCGGGACGATTGGGTATATGGCGCCGGAGCTGACACGCAACGGGAACTCCTCGTCGGCTTCCGACGTTTTCGCGTTTGGCGTTTTGCTGTTAGAGATCGTCTCCGGGAGAAAACCTACGGACGCCGGGACCTTCTTCTTGGGAGACTGGGTTATGGAATTGCAGGCGAGCGGTGAGATTCTCCAAGCGGTAGATCCGAGACTCGGATCTGCTTACGACGGAGGAGAGGCAAAGCTTGCTCTCGCCGTCGGATTGCTCTGTTGCCACCCAAAAATGGGATATCGTCCGCAGATGAGAATGGTGCTAAGGTATTTGAACGGAGACGAGGATGTTCCAGAGATTGACGAAAATTGGGGATATTCAGATTCTTCAAGAAGCGATTTAGGATCCAAGTTTGAAGGGTATGTCTCATCGGACAAGGCTTCGAGCTCACACACTTGTTCGTCTCTCACAAGGATTTCTTCAAGTTCGTTAATCAGTGGTAGATAGTGCCACTATCACTATGACACATTCAAACTTAACTCTTCTTTTTTTTCTTTTTAACTAATTTTCCATTATAAACAACCTAAAATCACTTATCCTTTTTTTTACTTACAATGGTATTAATTGGTTTTTAGGTCGTTTTAGCCATTTTTTATGGTTGAAGCTACTAAGAGAATAATCTTCATATTTGGCAATGTGATAAAAATTGTTAAAAGCATAATTTTTAAGTGGTTATGCAAATGCGATGAGTTTAAACGAGTGGAACGTATGCGAACCAAAGTTAGTTTTAAACCCTCGTAGCGAAAAACTCCAGAAAATAAAATCAATCGGAGATACAGTGCATTCTGCAGCCATGGCACCTTGTGGCGATTTTGCGATATGAATTCCGTGTTTCACAAATGGGCTTAAGCCCATTAGGTTCCTTAATGTCTCCTGTATCCAACATCAAGTTGAACCCATTAACTGAATCCATAGTTGCCAGACCGAATTATTTACCGGTTTATTTTATTTTGTTTCTGTTTTTGGATTAGATAGGTTTAAAAACACTGCCGTATTCAATCTCATATGACCACATGACGTGATCTTCTATAATTCAATACTACATCGCAAGGAATAAGGATTAAGTCAATACACAAATGGAGAAAAGGAAACGAGGACAACATTTACAAAGTCAAACTGATAAGGATTTGTGTGACTAATCGAATCAAGGTAGAAATTTAAACTCGTGAGCTCTCGTAATTAAAAGGTCATTTAAATTATTATATATGGTATGGGTAGTAATACCAGTCGAGACCATAAAAGTTCGTTTTCCTGTGGTAAAAGTGAAAAGGAATAAAAAGGACGACCTTAAAAGTAATCATTCGATATTATTACCAATCATTGGTAGATTGTGAAGAAAATTTACCGCAGCCCTATAGGTTCGGAACTCATCTAATCATTAATATTATATTTTATTTACAGTTTAAATCACGAATGTCCAAGTTCAAAAGTCAATCTCTTTTTGTTTTTTTCCCAAACATATAAAATATATCTGCAGATTCAAAGCAAATGTGGAATTTGTCAAAGTCTGCCCATGTAGTTGCGTGGACTTAGAAAAAAAAAACAATTTAATTTCCAGCATAAAAGAAAAGAATGCCCAATATCTTCCGTTATATCAACATCCTAAACTTTATTATTTTTTCCTATTAACCATCAATAAAATATGTTGACAAAAATATATATTGTTTTTCCAAATTATCAGTATTGAGATTTTACGAGTTCCTTACTTTTCCTAATAGTATATGTTTACGTTTGTATCATTGTAGGAATTACTTGTATCAAAAATGATGTTTATGTTTACATTTAATATGTGTTTATCTTTGCGTTTTCAAATAAATAAATATATTTAAAGTTTTTTTCCAAATATTAAATTTACAACAAAGTCACAAACCATTGGGGTTCCATATACTTTTATTTGTCAGTACACGTTAATGTGAACCAGTTAGCAAAGAGGAAGAATTATACGCAATTTCTCGTTTAAAACTTGGAAGTTCTTCTTCTTCTTCTTCTTTGTCTCCTTATAAGAACATCTCTAGTCCCTAGATATCGGAGAAACATCTCTTTGTTATCTTCTTCTTCTTCTTCTTCCATACCCCTTCTCTATATCCTTGATTTTCTTTAACTGTACGTACCCATCATACATGGGAACTGAAAGATCATTAATGGTCTTACTCTTGTTCATTTTCTTGTTGGTTTTGACCGTCCCTGTTCGAGCTCAGAGAACAGCAACGGAGTCTCCAACAACAGAGTTCACTTTCCGAGGTTTTAGCGGAAACGAATCAGAGATTCTGCCGACAGGAGCTGCGAGGATCAAACCCGACGGACTATTGAGGCTCACAGACCGAAACTCAAACGTTACCGGTACAGCTTTCTACCACAAACCTGTGAGATTGCTCGAGCGTAACGCCACGGTTCGTTCCTTTAGCACATCTTTCGTCTTCGTCATAATCCCTTCAAGCTCCAGCAACGGAGGCTTTGGCTTCACCTTCACGCTATCTCCGACCCCTGACCGTCCCGGAGCTGGATCCGCTCAGTATTTGGGATTTCTCAACGAAGAGAACGATGAGAATTCGACGAATCACGTTTTCGCCGTCGAATTCGACACTGTACAAGGATTCAAAGACGGTGCTGATAGCTCAGGCAATCACATCGGTCTGAATTTCAACAGCCTCAAATCGGATCTCCAAGAACCAGTGGCTTATTTCGACAACGACGATCCTAACCGCAAAGAGGATTTCCCTCTTCAGAGCGGCGAGCCGATTCGAGCACTTTTGGATTACGATGGGCCTACACAAACCCTCAATTTCACCGTTTATCCGGCGAATCTCAAGTCTAAACCCATAAGGCCTTTGATCTCCGAACAGGTTCCAAAGCTGTTACAGATCGTGCAAGAAGAAATGTACGTCGGATTCACCGCAGCGACGGGGGCAGATCAGTCGAGTGCTCATTACGTGATGGGTTGGAGTTTCTCGAGCGGCGGAGATCGTCCGATTGCAGAGACGCTCAACCTCTCCGACCTTCCTCGTCCGCCGCCGAATACGGCGAAGAGGAGAGGTTACAATTCTCAGGTCCTCGCTCTGATCGTGTCTCTATCGGGCGTGACTCTGATCTTGCTTGCGTTATTGTTCTTCTTCGCGGTGTATAAGAAGCGATTGCAACAAGAAGACATTCTCGAAGATTGGGAAATCAATCATCCTCACAGACTCAGATACAAAGATCTCTACGCTGCTACTGACGGATTCAAGGAGAATAGAATTATCGGAACCGGAGGATTCGGAACCGTTTTCAGAGGAAGCATCTCATCAGCTTCGTCAGATCAGATCGCTGTGAAGAAGATAACTCCGAATAGCATGCAAGGTGTTCGAGAATTTGTCGCAGAGATCGAGAGTTTAGGACGATTAAGGCATAAGAATCTGGTCAACCTCCGAGGATGGTGCAAACACAAAAACGATCTCTTGTTAATTTACGATTATATCCCCAACGGAAGCTTGGACTCGCTGCTTTACAGTAGACCCAGACAAAGCGGCGCCGTTTTGTCCTGGAACGCGCGTTTTCAGATCGCAAAAGGAATCGCGTCTGGGCTACTGTATCTCCACGAGGAATGGGAACAGATCGTGATTCACAGAGACGTGAAACCTAGCAACGTCCTAATTGACGACGATATGAACCCTAGGCTGGGAGATTTCGGGCTCGCGAGGCTTTACGAACGCGGATCGCTATCGCACACCACCGTAGTCGTAGGCACGATTGGATATATGGCGCCGGAGCTCACCCGCAACGGTAAATCGTCGTCTGCGTCTGATGTTTTCGCGTTTGGCGTTTTGCTATTAGAGATCGTCTCAGGGAGAAGACCGACGGACGCCGGGACCTTCTTCTTGGGCGATTGGGTTATGGAATTGCAGGCGAGCGGTGAGATTCTCCAGGCGGTCGATCCGAGACTCGGATCTGCTTACGACGGAGGAGAGGCAAAGCTTGCTCTCGCCGTCGGATTGCTCTGTTGCCATCAAAGACCGGCGTCTCGGCCGTCGATGAGAATGGTGCTTAGGTATTTGAACGGAGACGAGGATGTTCCAGAGATTGACGAAAACTGGGGATACTCGGATTCTTCAAGAAGCGATTTAGGATCCAAGTTTGAAGGGTATGTCTCATCGGACAAGGCTTCGAGCTCAAACGCTTCCTTGTCCGTCACGAGGATTTCTTCGAGTTCTGTTATCAGTGGAAGATAGTGCAGATTCCAACATCATTTTTTGCTTAATTTTCGAGTTTCTTTCCGTTGTACAATAGCTCGTAAGCAATAAATATAAGATCAGTTTAAAAAAGGAAAAATGTTTGTTTATAACGGCTCGTTTGACAACCGCGTCTTTAACGGTATGGATATTGTTGTTTTATCAATCTAGTAAAAACTAAACAAGTATGGCTAAGAATCCTAAAAAATTATAATAACATTTACTCTCAAATCCTTTATTTTTGACCGATTAACATCGTTAAAAACAAAAAAATGAGTCGAATTTTTTTTACTCTCAAATCCTTTATTTTTGTCCACACAATTTACTTTAATTATTAATTTTTTCCATATATTTCAATTTATTTTAACTCTAAATTCTGATTTGTTTTCACCGGTCAAACAAAACAAGTTATGTCAGGCTCAGCTGAAAAAGTTTTTTTTTAAAAAAAAGTGGAAACAAAACAAAATCCATCCTACAAAATTTAAATGGAAAAAACTATAACACTAGAGAATTCACTTTCTCTCTGTCTCTCTCTTTCTTTAAATTCTATCTTTTTACTCTAGATATTTTTACTAGTCAGACCCTTCAACAAGGAACTAGTCACACCCTTAGGCCTTGAATGGAAGCACGGAGGAAAAGAGGTTCGCCTGCTCTAGTGGATGAACCGCATGACTGCTTCCATTCAAGAAAATCAAAGAATCAAATGCAGTTCGTCATTAAAATATTTTTAAAATATAATTCGACCACATGCGATTCAAATAGATAAACAAAATGCTTGATTCACTAATTACAGTAGATACTTTACAAATTTGGTGTGGTACATGTGCGTTTCTTTTTTGTTTTGTTTATTTTTTTTTTAATTCAATTTTTTTTAAAACATAATAATATACATTAATTCTATTTATTAATCATTTTATATATTTTTAAAAAATTTGTTTACATTACTTTAAAAGTTTTAAATAATTCAGCCTTACATGTATTAAGAAAATTATGTTGTTTTTTTTTATTAGAATTAAATATTATAAATTAATTTATATAAATTAATATTATGTAAAATATTTTATTTTTTTATTATGTTTCAAGTGGAACACCGAGATTTTATCACGATACAACAATACANTATTATGTTTCAAGTGGAACACCGAGATTTTATCACGATACAACAATACACACAATAACGTAAGATAGTGATTCTATGATAAATTATTGTATTAATAAAATTAGACTTTCTAAAATTAAAT
>OVAY01001056.1:0-14177 GCA_900406395.1 Kernera saxatilis
AAGATGCATCTCGATGAAGATGCACCGATTTAGTTCATTCAGATGAGTTTTAAAATTTTGCCTAAAATTTTAAAATTTAGTCAGATGCTCCATCCGAATGGAGCTCATTTTTTGCACTAAACGAACATCAATCTTCATCTTCATCCAGATTGAGCAGCTGGATGAAGAAACGAACAGCTCCCTAGACCATCTCCAATGTATTTATCTATTTTTCATTTTTAAATAGAGTAACTCTTAAATCAAGTTGTGTTTCTCTCCAATGTATTACTCTAATTTTCACTCTAAAATATAATATTCTAAGTATATTCTCTAACTATTTTATCACTAATACCTTTTATTTTGTAAAATTTACAATTTAACCCCACTTATTTTGATTTTTTGTTCAATGATATTATAAACATTTATGAAATAAAAAAAATTATATTGCATTATCTAAAAATAATAATCTTATGGTAATAATTATTTTCTATCATTTAATTTTTAATTTTTTAAGTTTGCAGAATAAATTGTCAAAATTGTGATATAGGAGAAAAACAAAAAATATATTTTTCAAATTATCCCAAATAATATAAAACATAGTACAAGAGGTGATTTAGTGTGATATAACTTTAAAAATACTGTAATATAGTAATTTAAATGAAAAACCAATTTTATTACAATAAATCATTGTTATAATTATTTATTTTAGTTATAAATAAAAATATTTAAAAGTTAAAGGACTATTTTATAAATAAAAAAATAGAACTCTAAAATAGAGTGAGAAATAAAGTTACTCTAAATATAGAGTAAGAAATAGTTTACTCTATTTTAGAGTGAAAAATATAGTGAGGCTATAGAATAATTTACTCTAAAATAGAGTTTAGAGTGAAAAATAAAGTGGGTTGGAGATACTCTTAGTGTCGGAAAGAGTAATAGAAAGGGAGATGATTCCACAAGTGAAAGTGAAAGAAGAAGAAGAGTGATAAATGAAGAAGCGGTGAAAGTGAAAGAAGAAGAAGTTTGAGATTCTACTCAACACTACAATCACAAGATGGCTTTTGGCCAGGTGACTTTGGTGGAACATTGTTTTACTTGCCTGCTCTGGTAATTCTTTAATTATTATTTCCATTTTAATTTATTATTTCCATTTTAATTTGTTCACTTGAGGTGCCCAACCCAATTAAAATTCTTAAACATGAAAGTACAAGGAATTTCCAAACAAACCTGTGGTACACATATAGCTTATACAGTCAAACCTTTATAAATTAATAGTGTTGAGACTATGATAATTTATTAATTTATAGAGAGTTTATTAATTGGATCAAAACTAAATTCGGGATCAAAATTCTTTTATTGATTTATAAAGATATTAAGTTATAGAATATTAATTTATGGAGGTTATATTGTAGATGCAAATATAGCATACAAATAAAATGCCTAGAAAAATTAAGAGTGAAAATTTATAATAGTACGAGGTTTTGAAAAGCTTACTATTATAAACTATCACTTTAATAATTCTTCTAGGCATTTTATTTGTAAGCTATATTTGCATCTATAAGCTATATGAATACCATAAGATTTGAAAAGCTTAAAATAAAGCTCTCTCTAATTTGATAAATGT
This sequence comes from Kernera saxatilis, assembly GCA_900406395.1. NCBI lineage: Eukaryota > Viridiplantae > Streptophyta > Magnoliopsida > Brassicales > Brassicaceae > Kernera > Kernera saxatilis. Next base: position 1,601 of record OVAY01001056.1, read on the forward strand.
TCAGAATCATGTAAACTCTTACTAATCATGATTTTGGATGCAGGTAATTGGCTTATATGCGACTGAAGTTTTGGACGAAACTTTAACTCCCCAACATCAAATCGAGATTCGCCGTTATCTCTATAACCATCAGGTTTCACAACAAAAATCATTTTGAATTTTGTTTCAAGTCTAAGAACCAATCATTTTCTTTTTCTTTTATTTGAGTGATGTGTTTGTATGCGAAAACACAAACCCTCACATGCACAAGATATAACGTGTAGAACAAGGACGGAAGATGGGGACTACACATAGAAGGGAGAAGCACCATGTTATGTACGGCTCTCTCATACGTAGCACTGAGACTATTATAAATGGACGGTGGGGATGGAGCCATCGGTCCAAATAATTTAGAGATTTAAAACAAATTTAAACATGTGGCCTTAAAATTTTTACTAAATTTCATTGATAAATGATGTATTCTAGATTTTTTTCATCTATCTTACAAAATGATATATCTTTCATATATACATATATGATTTTTTAATACTTAGAAAATAATATTAATTTAAAAAAAATTCTCAAACATTTAACAGAAAAATAGTTTATTCCAACTCGTATTTGGATTTATTTATTAAAATTTACTACAAATATTTGATAGTACTTAATAACTAAAATTACTAGAAATCAATACTGGTATATACTGGTAGAGTAAAATAAATTTTGTTAAAAACACAAAACTGGTACAACAAAATAGGATTAAAATATACAAGACATTTTATAAAAAAATAAAATAATTAAAAAAGAAATCATAAAAAGGAAAAATAGTAATAAAAACAGAGAATAATAAAAATATATGTGGCTAAAATATGTCTTACAAACATAAAAATAAATCAAGATGAATAACGAAAGAACAAACATTAAGCAAAGAAGTGGAAGGATAGGTAAGGAAGGATAGTTTGAAGTTACATAGAGCCACTACGCTACAAGAACATTTTTGTAGTGGCCCTTAAAATTGTTTATTAAATTGTGGCCTAAAGCTCATGCTTGGTACCTTATGGCCGGGCCGGCAGTGCATGGAAACAGCAAGACGTTGGATTCACAACCATGGTGGAGCCACCTTTATTCCCTCTTTGGGCAAGCTATGGCTCTCAGTACGTTAACGACAACACAATCTCTTGTACGGATTTTTGCGGTGAACCCACCCGCGTGATGAATTTTCGACGTTTTGAAACAGGTTCTTGGAGTTTATGACTGGAGTGGGAACAATCCTTTACCTCCAGAGCTATGGCTCCTTCCTTATTCTCTTCCTTTTCATCCCGGCCGAACGTGGAGCCAATGCAGGATGGCTTGTCAATCAATGTCATATCTATACGGAAGAAGATTTGTTTGCCGTACAAATGAAACTACCTTGTCCCTTCGACAAGAGCTCTACACTCTTCCTTATCACATTATCGATTGGGACACTGCCTCTAACCAATGCGCGAAGGTGTATAATCAATTTATTTTTAACTGTTTGTTATTAGAGTTTGGTGCATTTATACATAAATGCAGGAGGATTTGTTCTATCCACGTCCAAAAATTCAAGTCGTCCTTCATAGTTGTCTTAAGAAATTAGGAGAACCTCTTCTTGGGAGATGGCCTATGTCTAAGCTACGAAATCGGGCTCTTCAGACAGTAATGCAACTAATGCAGGGACAATATACGATTGAAACACTTGTATTGATGGATTCAAGTGGTTTCAAGCGTTGCTCGGAACTTCTCGGTTCTTAAGTATCAATGGATCAAAAGAAGAGAGAATTCAAAGACTTCAGATTGAGAAAACTTCTCTTTAATCAAAAACAACCAAACTCTCCAATACAAGAATTAGAGTACTTATAAGAAATAGTTAAAACCCTAACTAGTCGAGGCTTAGCGCGGAAGCAACACTTAGCCGACTTAATAAAACAAACAAAAGCCCAATAAAGATTAAAAGAAGAAACATAATTTAAAAGCCTAATAATATAAGATGTCGCTACATCAACAACACATTCAATATGAAGACCAAAACAATCACTACATTTGTATTAATCCTGCCAGCAAGGTAGATTTACACATATACAATATAAGTTCTATAAATCAATATTTGATAAATTAATATCTCGATAAATTAATTTGACAAGATGTTGGGTTGGTATCGGGTTTAAGGTCTTGAATATGGTCTGCTGTTGGGTCGATGACCCAGATTCCGAATTATTTCAATGTCATCTCTCTCGGATCAAAGACTATTTGTGGGTGGTAGAAGATGGAATGAGAATGCAGGTACAACTTCAATCTTCTTTTTCTTTTCTTTTCATCTAGTTTGACCATATTTTCATATGTGTATGTTCATTTAGGGATACAATGGATCTCAGCTGTGGGACGTGACCTTAGCAGTCCAAGCAATCTTCGCGACGAATTTGATTGATGAGTATGGCATCACGCTGAAGAGGGCGCATAACTACATCAAGAACACTCAAGTAGTTTGTTCACTTAACCCTATATATCATTGTAGGTTATCTAAATACTTGATTGATCTCTTGGTTCCTGACATGAAACATATAATTAGGAGCAACACCTATGGAGATCCAGGGCTATGGTACCAACACCCTTGCAAGGGAGGATGGGGTTTCTCCACTGCAGACAATCCATGGCCTGTCTCTGACTGTAGTGCTAAAGCCTTGAAGGTTACTTAATTAATTTCACAACTTTGCAGGTTTTTTGCTCATTTTCTCATAGAGGTGGGCACAATTCCGTCCCGTTCAGTTCCATTCCGTTCTATTCTGTTACATTCCGTTCCATTCTGTTATGTTCCGTTCCATTATGTTCCGTACCCATTTTGTAATTCCCGTCCCATATAAAAATATATTCCCATAGGCGACAAATGTTTAATTCCCAAATGGCAACGGGACGGGAACGGAAATTTCCGAAGTTATGTTTATCCCAAACACAAGTTTTATATATTACTTAATTTTAATTATTAACTTAACTAACTACTGTTTTGTTGTCTTTTTATAGAACTTAGAAAATAATCACTCTGGAACGAAGAGAATGTTTAGTTATTTGGTCTATTAGTTGAGATAATTAGACATTATTTTGGTTTATATTAATTGTTAGACATTGTTTTAGTTTATTTTGATGGTTGGATATTACTATAATAAATGGATTCTGTTTTTATTTTCTTTTTAATTTGAAATATTTAATTATTTAATTATTTTTTTAGGAATTTCCATTCCCGTTCCGCAATTAAAATGAGACATAAATGGGACATTTATTTTTTCTTCCGAATTAGGCTCTGATACCACTTGACACGACCTGTCCCTAGGGATTTAAACGGCGTGTTTTGGTGCAGTGTATTTAATGCCTGGACCCACAGGAAAACCCCACCAACGGTCTCGCCTTGCATTCCCCGCCAAAAATACTTTTACCTGAAAGGGGAAAAAGGAGAGATGAGTAACCAAGATTACTCAGTGGGAGTGGTCGTCCCTACCCACATGATCCAAACTAGACACTAATTATACAAGACAAGCATACACCAGAGTTTCATTAAGGATGTTCATACACAATAATCAAGTGGAGCGCAATCACAATCAACCTAGACGCATACTAACAGACAGGACTATGCTCAAACAACTGGTTATCATAACCAGAATTAGCATTCGTACTTGCTGGCTCGTCAGCCCAGAACCATTGGTCCGTCGACCTATCCACTCCAGGATACCCACAAGCCCATAAGCCCAAATCAGGTCGGATTGAAAATACATCATGAAAATTTCCCCCATACGGTCATCTCTAGCGTACAAGCACCTAGACTCAATACTAACATTCATTGTACCCAAACAATATCACCCAACTATCATGCATTATTCCCCCAATTGACTTCCAACAAATACAGGTCTACACATTACTAATGTCTACTAAGGATCCACATATCACACTCCTCACCTTAGCCTTTCAGAGACGGTAGCACTGGACCGGACATGAATCACTCTTCACCCTTCTGTTACTCACTGGAACTGAAGCTGAAACTCTGGCATCTTCCATTTATGGAAAATTTCCCAAAATAGAAAGTCCGAAAAAGGAAACTTCCTAAAATGGATTAGGTTTTTCGAATTAGAGTTTGGACAGTTTGACCCGAGAGGAAGAACGGTCGATATCTTTTGGGTTTTACCCATCGCATGGATCCTCCTAGTTCGTCGGGAAACCTCCTCCGAAGTTGACTGTTCGGAAATTGGATCTGCGAAAATAGGTTCCACGGGATTGACTATAACTCTCAGATGACAACTCCAAATGATGAACGGTTTTTTCCTATGGACAGATCTATGGGTCAGGAATATCCTTAACAAGTTTCATAAGATTCTGTTCTTATCTACCCATCTGTTCCTTCTCTGCACCAAGACTGGTCGGATCTGCCTTCTAAGGCTCTCCGGTGGCTTCTCCTTCAAGGTGGTTCATGGGTGGCAGCTCTAGAGAGATTTGGGCAGAGCTTTGCCGCGTGAACTCTCTCTGATATTCTTAAGGTCGTGGCTCCCTTTATATAGAGTGAAGGATGAGGGTTTTAGGTTTAGGGCTTCCTCAGGTGAAAGACGCAATTGCCCTTAATGATACTTTTGGGCTTTCAACCCTTGGGTTTCTCTTCTCCTTATAAGAGGCCAGGAAAATAGACTCCACAAGCCCTAGGATCCCCTTTAGAGAAGCCTTAACACACCCTTTAGCTTGCGGGCTTTCCTTAACCCGAATCAAGCCCAACTCTTCTTTAGCAATTAAAGGTTTTTACAAGCCCGAGCTTTGGGCCCTCGTGTTCTGTCCGTTACAAAATCATCAGTTAACACCGCTGACAATTCCTTTCTTATGGGTCAATATTACTCAATTTTTTCCTACGTTTTTTTCGATCTTTTTTGGTTTTTGACCAAGTTTTGTAATCAGTGTTACAGATTTGAGTGGCGGAGAGTTCTCAGATAACACGCTCAAGTGTTTTCTAAACTACCACATGTTAGTTCATTTTGCAGGAGACTTGTCCATAATAAATGTTTTATTTCTTAAAGTACCCTCTAAACCATTCTGATTTTATTAATGAATTCAAGATAATGAAAACGGTTATGAGTTTTAAAAGTCAAAACTAGACCTCAAGTGCAAGGCAAGAGAGGTTGTAGCAATGAATCGATCAACAAGGAGTTGTAAGCAACCATACACTAAGAATACAAGGAACGATCTAACCTCAGCTAAGCGGATTGATTTCAGATTCATCTTCAAACAAGATTAAACTAATGATAATCAAAAAGAGGAAAAGGAAATCGACTAAGATAGCAAACAAAACAAGACTTAATCACTAAGATATTGAATATTAAAAGACATGGACCACGACTTAGACACTTGGTTAGGGAGATATAGCTACCAACTAATGATGCAAGAGCTCTAAATTAAGAACCATTCAATGACAATAGATCCAATCCTAGATTAATCCATTTCCATGACAATAATTCATTTGTTAACCTCAAGATCTAAACTATTCTTCCAAATGCGATCAAGAGACAACAATCATTAAGCATAAGTCCCAATGGTCAATCAAACGCCTTTATCAACTATTCTGATAGGCAAAGAGTGAATGACATGCTTAAGGTTCACCTAGACATTTGATCAAACACCTTCCGGGCATGAAATGTGTGCGGTCAAGATTTAAGATAGCTAAGCTTAATCTTGAACCAAGAACAACCTTAAATACGTAAAATCAAGAAGTCCTAAGCTCTAGCATCATTATTTAGCCACTATCTCTCCCAACCTTCCTAAGCCATGATCCACTAAGGAGATTACTCACTCATAACAAGAGGTAAAACAAATATAAAGATTAAATGAAAGCAAGACATAATTAAAGAAGAGATTAAAGAAATATTACTTCAATATAAACTCAAAACATTCAACAAGTATCAAGAGCAAGCTCAAAGGTTGAGTCTTTGCTCTAAAGAGAGAAACTTGCCAAATGTAGACTAAAATTTAGGTCTAAAAATAGAAAAAATTATATTTATAGAGTTTGAAAATAGGAACCAGGGCAACTCGGAATAAACCGAGTTTTGACCCGATCACGGCTTCCTCCTTCCTGCCATCGGTCCGTCTGATCGGCTGAATAGCCGATCCTTTTTGCTTCCCCTGAAGAGTGCTTCTCTTTGTCATCGGTTAAATCAATCGGCATGTAGGCCGATCACGGCTTCCTTCGAGCTAATCTCCTCCAAATCATCTCCTTGCTCCTTTGCTCCACCAATCAAATGAATCTTCATGCCACTCTGAACTGCAAAGTACCTAGAAAAAGGAAAACAAAGACCCAAATGCAAATGGAAACCTAATTGAGACCTAAAATGTACTTAGGACTCTATATGGGACTGAAATAGATGAATATGTACGTGTAAGGACCAAAAGATGATGCAAAGGATATGAAAGTATGTTGTATTTACATGAAAAATGAGAGAATATCAGATAACAAATTTAAGATTTTATAGAGTTCTCATAAAGTTCTCGATAGCCATTTCGAAGATAATTCGATAGCTATATCCAAGACCGAAATGCAAATATGGTTAATTAAATGGTAATAAATATATGATTGAAGATTATATAAAAAAAATCTCATTTTAATATATATTCAGATATTCATTATAACGAATTTTGATATTTTGATTCCATAATATTTCAGACGCCATAGGAGAAAAAAAGTAAAGAAGGAGACTTGAGGTTCAAGAGGAAATTTGCTTCAACATCCCTCATATCGCTTATGTGTTCCCAGATGTAGAAGCCATCCGTTCCACGTTTTGCCTCAAGATGAGGTTAGTAGAATTTTCAAAATCCAGTGAGTTTGATAAGTTATTTCTATCAATTTCTAGGTTTTCTCGAAATTCGGAGGGNGGGGGGGGGGGGGGGGGGGGGTATTGGTCATGAACTAATGATGTCTAAGATCAGAGACGAGGTAATTTACTTTTCTTTTGTGCAATAGATTTGTTGGTGGGAAATTTGACGTTTTGATGTGTTTTCTCTCATGTTGACAACCATTTATATGATCATAACATCTAAAATGGGTTACGTTCTTTGTGTTGATTTGATCCAAAGTGATATCTTTTGATGACATTTTTCAGATTACTGCTGATTACCTATGAACTGGATGCTATGGAACGCAAAAGATGCAGACAGAGACACTTTGTGTGTTATCTTTCTGCATAAGGGTGTTAAAATTTTATTGGCTTTGCGGTCACAGATAACTATGTAGCTGGTCATATAGCTTTGTTAATGTTTTTGTTTTTTTTTTTAATTCTTTTTTCATTATGTCACTGCACAGAAGCAAACCCAATTTCGAATCCTGGTGCCTTTGGATCACACCCTTTGCTTGCTCCATGCTAAAGTTTGAATTTTTGTTTTTTCCGGTAGGTCTCCGACGGCAGATTCTTCTGGCGGTTACGCATCGGATGAAGAACGGCATGAATACATTAATAACAAAGACAGAGTATTGTCCAGAGCACTGTGGTCAAGTGGTAAGGAGACGGGCTTGGGACGCCAACACGTTCCAAGTTCGATCCACCTGCTATGCGAAACTCCAACACATTGTTTCTGGACACCCACACGGATATGGGCCCTTGCTTTCGGGCCCATTTGCATAACCGGAGAGAGGGTCTATCCGTGGGCTGCACCTCCCCCAGGGATTAGTCTGGACCCCTCCATAGGCCTGGGATTGACCCTGAGTTATCAAAAAAAAAAAAAAACAAAGACAAAGTATTTCTCAAGGTAACTTCTTCCTCTCTAATGGTAATTGGTTATAGGAATTTGATTAGAAACGTTAATTTTATTCTTATTGATTTTCTGTGTAAATTAGTAGCGATCCAATGCATAAAACATTTTTCATCTAATTGTTTATGTTGCCGAGCTAATCATACCTTTTTGTCTCTGTTGGTATTGTCTTGGACTGAAGAGTCAGTTTCTACCAAGTCAAAGACCATAAGAAAANGTCAGTTTTTCCCAAGTAAAAAACCAAAAAAAAAATTTTTTTTTTTTTTTTTTTTTTTTTTTTTTATAACTCAGGGGTAAATCTCAGGTCTATGGAGGGATCCAGACTAATCTTCTGGGGGAGGTGCAGCCCACGGATAGATCCTCTCTCCGGATATGCAAATGGGTCCGAAAGCATGGGCTTATATCCGTGCAGGTGTCCAGAAACAATGTGTTGTAGTTTCACGCAGCAGGTGACTCGAACCTGAAACGTGTTGGCGTCCCAGACCCGTCTCCTTACCACCTGACCACAAGGTTCTGGACAAATGTTGTTTCTTTTACTCTGTTTTACAATACTTATGGCCTGGGTTTTATCTGGTACATTTTTTTATAATATATGGTGTTTCAACAAAATGTAAAACGTTAATTTTATATTTTTATGTAAACTCTAAACTCGGATTCGGCAACGTGAGATCTCTTCTTTTTTAAACTCGGTTTAATTGCAATATTTGGAAGATTACTAATATAAAGTCACTGCTCTTTATATTATTCATGTAAAGCTGCCTTTCAATTTCTTGAACTAATACATAAAACAAACTTATACTGTAGCTGTATACTCATACCAAAAAAATACTTATACTTTACATGATATATATTTAGTTAAAATTATCCAACCTTTTTTTTATTCCAAGTATTTTCTCTATGAATTAAAAAAAAGACATTATTTACATAAAAAAAAAAAATATATATATTGTTTTATAAAAAACTGACTAAAATTGTGTATCTATTTTTTTGAAAGTAAACATTGCTCCGCTATGTACCGCGCTCCTTTTGATCCACGACATTAATTATACATGGTTTTGGTTAGTCTTTCTCGCATCCAAAACCGGATATTTGGTCTTTTTTTGTGAATTGTTAATTTAATATCAAATCTTTTTATTTATTCTATTAAGAATATGTTTATATGTATCTTTTTATGTATATGATTTTTTTTCTTTTTTTTTGATAAAAAGACATCGCATAACAAGATAATCACAGCGTACTATTTTCTTTTTCTTTTTCTAATGTACTATATTTATTATTTTGAAACAAAATTTATTTCTAACTCATTTCATTTTCTCTCTGCAACATTTTGAAATTAACACTAAAATTCGTATTAAATAATACTTAAATCAATTTTTCAATTATACTTAAATGGATTCCAAAAAAAAAACATATATTGACATTATTACAATTATAAATTTTACGGGTTAGTCCATCAATGCGCGTAAAATATCTTAATCCAATATAAGACGGGTTAAATAAAGCACGCGACCGAGCTTTGACATTTATAAACTTGCATTTGTATTTATATAAATAGTAATCATAAATTTATATTTTTGTTATAATTGGAACATATTAGTTCTTTTTACTGATTTTTTCTTACATATTCATAATATTACTAATATTATATTATCGTAATAATAAAGTCAATAAAATTAAAATTTCCAAATTCGTTTCCAAATAAGTTATCCATCGCATAGCACGGAATAAAACCACCATCTTACTTTCAAAATGTTAATAAAACTAACAAAAAGAATTTCTATGTACAATAACAAGTAGATTATAAACATCAAATTATTTCTATATTATTTTATACGAAAATACATGAAACTCTATATAAAGGAAAAAAAACTTCATAAAATTGTGAATAAATTTTTTTAAATTAAACATTGGTCCGCGGTGTATCGCGGGTTAAAACCTAGTATATTAAACATAATTATATCATTTACCAGTGCAATTGGCATAAAAACACACAATAATGATTTATTTCAACATGTGATGGACTCGAACTGAGTCACACAACTACTGTGTCATGCATTCTGCCAAACTACTTGCGTAATCTAATCTCTTTCTGCGTCTTATTTTTCTTTAATATGTTTATATATATATTTAACCGTAAATAAACCCAACATGCAACATCCATTTCAAACGATTCATCCTCTATTTTAGGTTCACTCAATTTGCACCCAAGCACTTGAGCTTGGTACTCCTGCATGCACCAGAAACATCATATAATATCCCGGAGGAGCAATCTCAGTCGTCGATGGACCCAACGCATTGATTCTATACGAATTTGTTAGCCCGTCACGCGTCACCGAGACTAGCTTTAAGATCACCATCCTCTGATTCATCGCGAAGGAGTGCGTAGTGAAGGAAGGTGCAACTATCCTCACAGAGAGAAGATCAACGGTCAGAAACGTTGCTATGGAGAAGTTGACGTTGAACAAACTCTTGTAACTCAATACTTTGTCGTTGGCCAATATCTTCGGTCTTATTGAGTCGGATGTGAAAGAGAGATAAGGAGGAGAATAAGCCTCAAGGCTTAGTTCTGTTGGATACTCGACGTTGGTAAAGTTGTAATAAATGTGAGGATTACTTCCTCCGACTAAAACCCGACCGTCCGGTAACAAAACCGCTGTGGAATGGTACATCCTAGGACGTGATGATGCGGACATAATGGAGAACCTTCGATCAAACGGGTGATATATGACGGGTCGGGTTACCGGGTCACGTCCGTTCTCCCACCCGGCTGTACCAGCTCCTGCGCCGTTTACAAGGATGACATCGCCCGTTGGTAATAGGAGCATGTCCCCCATGACTCGTGGCAATGGCATGGTTTCCATTTGCCAGCTTGGGTTCGGACCGGTTAGCTTTAGCCTCCCGCATGTGGAAGTGGCACGCGTGAATCCGCGTTGGTTTTTCGCACGTGCGAAGGCGCCTTTGGGAGCGCCTCCGCAGACCATAATCTCAGCTTCCGTAATATTCTTGGTTTCATCTAATGGGAAAAGTATGGAGGAGCCACTGCTTGGGTAGTTCCTTGGATCACCACCTGGAATCTCTGCGAACTCTCTTACGATTCGGTTCTTTTTGTAATCAAACACAATGGATCTTGTGTTAGCGAAGATGAATAAGTTTCCATCGGGTAAAAGATGTAGGAACGGATATAAGTTGTTCTCGTTACTCCCATCTGAAGTTTCTCTAAGAAAGTCAAATCTATATCCTCTGGACCGATAATCTGGCCGGGGGAAGATTTCAAAGTTGAATTGTCTTCTTCCCCCGACCACGATTATCCGTCCATCGGGTAAAATCTGGTTGGTGGCATACCATCTACGTTGGGCTAGATACTGAGGAAACTCGACCCAGTCGCATGTTTCACTAAAACCACAAGGTGTAAACATTCGAGCAGCGCGCTCACCATCATTGTACCCACCGGTTTGAACCAATGTCCCGTTGGGAAGAACCGAACCAGAAGAACACCATGTATCGGTTTGGACTTTCAAGGCCCGGTATGTGTTGGAGACAACGTCGTAGAGAACCGAATGTGCGGAGCAATCGAACTTGACCGCGGTGTCACTAGGATCGAACCGACACATGCCTCCCGGTAGAGAAATATTCGAGATGCCGAAATCGGTACGGTCGAACATTATGACCATGCCGTTGTGGAGGAGTTGCATGTGCATGGCGGATATACCGATACTCGGTAGCAATACTTCCCATCGATCGAGTTGCATCAGAAATGGGATAGGTTCACCTTCGGATAATATGGCTATAGAGAGGCATAAGATAGATGTTGTGACGATGAATGTTTTCTTGGAGTTGATCATAGTGTTGGCTTTGTTCTTGGTTTGATGGTGAATTTTAAGTTAGAGGTTGGTAGTCTATTTTCTTGTTGAAGAATTTGGTTGGAGTACGTCCAATTATATATTGTCAGATTCTTTTACATTAAATTAATATTTTTATTAAATTGACGAATCTTGTATTTGTATATATATATATATATTTGGACAATCGACTCTTTAAATCGACTACATTAGAGCCGGGGCTTTAGAAAATGTAGTATATAATAGATTAACGATAGGTACTATCTGCACTATGCGTGGGATAATAGATTCTTTTAAATAAAAAGTTAATTTATAATTTATTGTTTGGCATAAATCATTTTTCTCTATAACTGTTCACATGTTAAAATATCTCATTCATTTTATGTGTTAACCGTATTATATGCAGGAATATCATATATTTGTTGTTGTTGTTCTTTTATAGTATTTGAACCGTATGTTTGTCATACTAAATTATTCAATAAATGAGAAAATTTGAGATTACAGTTTAGATAGTTTTAATATATATATCAATATTAAAAAAAATCGGATGACATTAAAGTATTGTTTAAAAGGAAAATTAGAAATAAATGATATTTTTTTCATACTCTTGTACATCTACATATTTCTAAATTACTTTCGGTGAATTATGCTTTATATTAATAAAAATCCAATCATACTCAGATTTGTCACATCCTTTGAAATTTTTAGTTTTAAGTCGAAATTCAATTCGTCCAACATTATTATATGCAACTCTCAATATTTAACAATTTCTGTTATCAAAGCTCAATGGGTAACTTTATCATTTTAGATTTAAATAAAAATTTGTAGATTATAGATACTCCTTTATGCGGAGATTCCCTTTAATATTTTGAATTATTATGCATAAAAGAAGAGATATTAATATTTGTGGTAAGAAAAATATATAAACGGTGAAATATCAATTTACTCGATCAAAATAATATGCAATACATGTTCTA
>OVAY01001056.1:14236-37014 GCA_900406395.1 Kernera saxatilis
ATGAATCAGTGATGATTCCATTCGCAAACACAACACCGACTATATCCAATGCACACTTAGGACTGATTTTAACAAGACATGTATCCCATAAAGATTTTTCTTCAGCTTCTTCGACTGAGAAAACAGGAACAAAGGCACACACCAAAGCTAGTGCAACGAGTAGGGTAGTCATTTGCGAATTAAGTTTAGCCATATCTGCTCACGATTTTAAAAATTAGTGGCTTATTCTTGTAGTGTGAAAAGAATGTAATGAAACTGATTGTATTGCTTATTTTAAAAAAGAAGCTATGTAAACTATTTATAAGTGATTAAAAACTCAAACGTAACGAGCAAACGCATTTTAAAGTTACCGTCATAAATTAATAAAATTGAAATGTCTTGATAGTTATTTCTCTATCCACGTTAGAAATCAAAGCTGATGTAAATAAGAATATTCAATTCAATGTAACAGACTGATGATTACATTTTAACATTATGTCAAACAAAAAAAAATCAGGTTACTGTATTTAGATACAATGATCATACATGACAGAAAAAAGAGTTTTCTTTTTAACAACATTTAATTAAAACATGTTAGATATTGATATTGGAGGAACTTACATTACTTTGATAATGTTCCCGACTAAAGTATTGCACTCCACCGAACAAAATATCAGAATACCAAATTTTTATTTATTTATTTAGTATTTTTTTAAGAATACACTCAAAAATAATTATACAATAACCATCATATACGAATATACTCATAAAATGATGTAAAATGAAAGATGATTAGATATATGATGGGATTGAATGGTCTTTCTTAGAAGTTGTCCTAGTTCGATTTGGTTTTAACCCTTTATGGATCTCTTGGATTATGTGGAGTGTGAGGTTAGTTTCTTTTCAGGTGTTGATAAATAGACAACCTAGAGGTCACATGCACCCAAAAAGAGGCTTACGACAAGGAGACCTGCTTTCCCCGTACTTATTTATTTTATGTACATATGTACTAATAGCCCAGTTACGGCGAGCGGAGGGAGATCGAAAGATAACTGGTATTCAGGTGGCCCGGAAAAGCCCAGCTGTGTCCAATTTGTTATTTGCATATGATAATCTTTTTTTCTGTAAAGCAGATAAGGAACAATGTGGAGCAATTTTAATTATTATAGAGAGCTATGGAAGCATTAGGATAAAAGATTAATTTTAATAAATCTTCGGTGATGTTTGGAATTAAGATACCTTCTCAATCGAAAGAAAATCTGAAACGAATTTTAGGGATTTCTAAAGAAGGATGAATGAATTCTTATCTTGGTATCTCTGAAAGTTTGGGAGGGTCGCAGGGTAAGGTCTTCAATTATGTTCAAGAGAGACTGAATGATTGGATCAATGGTTGGTTAGCAAAGTTTTTATCGAAGGGGTTAACTAGTGCTTATGTCAAGCTTCAAATTACTCCTGTCGTTAACTTCAAAGTTAACTAGTGCTATTGCAAAATTCTGTTGGAGTTCCAATGGACCGCGATCTTCATTGGGTGGCATGGAAAAAAATGTGTAAACCCAAACATGATGGTGGGATGGGTTTTTGGTCGTTAAAATTTTTAATACTATTTTGCTGGCTAAACAGAGATTGTTTGTAACACCCAAAATTTAAAAGGAAAAGAGAAGAACGTTTTGGGTTAAATTGATCAATTAAAAAGTTTTAGAATCTGTCTATTCTCAGGGGATTTGCTGATCAATTCAAAAATTAGAAACCAGTTATATAAATAAGAAGAAAAGGAAGGACTAGTTTGCAAATTCAACCAAAAGAGAGGTAGAATCGTGTTCATCCCTTGCGAAGATCTTGGAAACGATTTTTGCAATCCAAATCTACGATCTTTGGCCCTATTATCACGTATTTATATGCGTTTTGATCCCCCAAACCTAGCTGCCGCTTGCTTTGATAATTTGAAGAAGTTTAGTGAGTTTTTGGAATCTCTCATCTAATCTCCTTTTTGAAACTTTGTAGATGATTTATGCATCAATTTTTCAGTGGTTTAGGTTCACCGTCACTGTCGTTACTAGCTTTCTATCTCTGGTTGCCATCAATCTCAACCCGAGCTTAGGGTAAGCTCTATCCCCTTCTTCCTCCTTTCCTTTTTCCATGAGCTTCAAGCTCTTTAATGGTGGATTTAATTTCAGAGAGAGTAAGAGGTCGAACAATAGCTTATTAGATTCTGATTGATCACACGAATTCAACGCCACTGACCGTTCGTCATTTAGAGGTTGGAGTTGATCGGAATTTGATCGGTAAGTTTTCCAATCTCTAAAAGTTTTAGCCTAATCGGACACGTTTTAGACCGATTATGAAGGATATAAAACCGGTTCTGGATTTGGTTGTTGAACTAATTTTCACGCCTGAAATCAGTTTTCAATTTGGACATGTTTTAGGTTTACACTGATTACAAATTGGGCCGGTTCAGTGCTTTTTAAACCGGTTTTAGAAAAACTGATACCTGATTCGGATTGCTCTTGTCGAAACCTTGCCGATGGTATATCAAACTTAGTTTTTTAACCAAGGATTCGTTTCAGGTGAATCATTTGGTCTTTGTGGGCGTTTGTAGATTTTCGGTTAAAAGTTCGATTGATCTGAAAATCCATTTCAGGTGAGTTCTAACTCTTTTTTTAGTTATTATACGATAGTATCATATTTTAGGAATCTTTTTTAGAATTTCTGAAGATTGTAATTATTTTAATGGAATTTAATTTAATTAATTAAATTATAAGATCATATTAAATAATTGAATTATTATGTATATATTCTGTTAGTATCTGGTTTGAATCAACCAATGCTAGGGTTGTACTATTCTGTTTCTGCTGTTGCATTGCTAGATACTTGGTTGTTCTGTTCTATTGATATCGTTATGTTTTTATTTCGTTATGCTCGTTATTTTGCTCTATTGGAAGTTAATACATTTTAGTGTGTTTAATTATGTTTCTGTAAATTTGAATATTTATTTGGTTATACCAACACGTGAACATTAACTATGTGGGATCGCACCGTGTTGGTACATGTCTGTCGGGTTTGTAGTCTCACTGAGCGATTTTCGCTCACATAATTTCTGATTTTTGTGCAGACGAGCTCCAGGAAGAGCAGTTTGTGGATGAAAGTTTTTGTTCTTGTTGTAGTGCGAGACTTTGTAGTTTTTTCCTTTGAATTATTTTAGTATGGTTTTAAGTTCTGGATATTTATGAGATTTCAGATCTTGTAGACTCTGGATTTCAGTATTTTTTTTTTTTTTTTTAGTGATATTCTCGAAATTTTTTTTGGAATTTTCGGGGCGTTTCATTGTTCCAGTTTCCGGACTCTCTGATTACTAGGATGTTCAAAGGAAGATACTTCCAAAAGGTTCACCCTTTAGAGGCCAAAAACCGTATTCTCCATCCTATGGATGGAAGAGTATCTTTTCAGATAAAGAGCTTTTAATGAAAGGAGTGAGGAAGAAGTTGGGATCCGGGCTTAATATCTCAGTATGGTTTGATCCATGGATTCCAAATGTGGAACCTCGGCCGGCTAGAGAAAGAGGAAGGTATCTTCATACTAATCGTTTGGTTAGTCATATGATAAACCTGACCACAATGGATTGGTATCTACTTATTTTGAAAGAGTTTATGGAACCAGAAGATATTCAGATAGTTAAGGGAATGCCAATCAGTCAAAGGTTTAAACTGGATACTCTGGTATGGCATCACACAAAATCTGGAAATTACACGGTTAAATCAGGTTATTGGCTAGCTTAGTCAATGGACGAAAATCATTTGTCTGGTGAGAATTGGGGACCGTATTCCAACGCCTTAAAAGCTCAAGCGTGGAAAATCAAAGGACCGCCTAAATTAAAACATTTTATTTTGCAGATAATATCTGGATATATAGTTGTCAATTCTAGGCTTAACCAGCGTGGAATAAAGTGTGATAATACTTATCAAAGTTGTGGGGCAGCAGAGGAAAGGATCAACCATGTGCTTTTTGAATGTCCACCATCTACTCTCACCAATACCGGTGATTCAAAACTGTTTTTCCTCCTCCTCGGTTTATTCCAATATACACTATCTTTTCTAGAGGTTATCTCCTCAAACTGAAATAGAGTATTATCCATGGATTTTATGGTTTATTTGCAAGGCAAGGAATCAATGGGTTTTTGAAAATAAACAACCAGAACCGCCATAAATTTTAAACCATGCCATTAGTGAATTTTTGGCTTGGAAGGAAGCTCAATCACTTTCCGATAATCACTTAACCTTAATTATCACATCAACAAAGGAGGATCAGTTACTAAGTTGTCGGATATACGGTTATTGGAAGTCCTCAGATTCTTTCTCTCGACTTGGTTGGGTTTGTTCCCAAGGGGACGGAGTATTAGTATTGTTGGGAGCAAAATGTCAGCGGAGGCGTTTGTCGCCTCTTCATTTGGAGTTGGATAGGAGTTTATTTGATAAAAAAATTGAACCAAAGAGTTTGAGTATATTTGAGATCCGTGAAAAATACATACACGAAAACACTATCTAAATAAATACTATGTTTTATATATGTAAGAACGATGAAAAAATCATATGGTAAAGAGTAATAATATCAAACGAACAATGATACACAACTGTATTAAATGCCGTTGACATCAGTTCATTAATAAAACATCAAGAAAAATAAATATTTAATAGACAAACTCATATAGACCTCAAAGATAATTATTTAGTTATCTTTATTTGGATTTTAGGTTATTTAAATTGTCTTCGATTATTGGTATAAGTTAGATAGCCACTACAAAAAATAAAAAGATTTTTAATAAAATATTAGAAAATTGACGATGACTTGTGGGCCATTGCTCTAGAGCCACTTAGATTTGTCTCTCACTCACTGAAGTTAATTCAATCCCCAAGTTAACTCTTGTCATGAAAAGAACTTATATTTGCAACATTTTCGATGGTAAATGTTAATATAATTTTTTTATGAAACAAAAATAGTGAAAAAACTAGGAATATGTGGTCGAAAGAAGGAGATAAGAATACCAATTTTTTTTATGCGCATATTACATAATGAAGGGCTCGAAATCGAATAATTGGTCTCTATGATGAATCAGGGATATGGGTAACAAAGGAAAGAGAGACTGAACAGGTGGCGGTGTCATATTTTAAAGAGATTTTTTTTCAACATCAACTCCAACAGGTTTTGATAATGTCTTTGAAGAGGTACCCATGTTAATACCTGACCAGATGAATTCTCAACTTATTGGTGATGCTACAAAGAGGAAGTGCATAAAGTGCTTTTCTTAATGCACCCAAAAAGGCACCATGACAAGACGGAATGACCGGATTAATTTTTTAACGGTCATGGCAGATTATTAAACAGATATTATTGATTTGATAAATAATTTCCTAAGATCAATAATTTTTTTGTAGAAGGTTGAATATGACTAACATCTGTAATATTCTCATTGCTTAGGAGATGTTCCATGCTTTACGAATGAATAAATCTTGTACAAATAAAATTTGTGACAATCAAACCAGATATGAGTTAATATTATGATCGGTTGAGTGGTCTTTTGTAGAACACCTCTAGTAAAATATAAGGATCTTATCATTAGACAAGGGGATCCTTTATCTCCATATATTTGCATTCTTTGCACGGAAGCGGAAAGCGGAAAGGAAAAATGCACATCTCTTTGCGGATAATAGCTCTTTTTTTTTTGCAAGTAGAATAAGGATCAATGTTTGGATATCATTATTATGTTAATTATCTACCCTGTTAATTATCATTATTATATCACTTAACATCGTTTGAGTGATATAACAATAACGATTAATGGGTTAAACTCAGTTGTTAGTCTCCGTTAAAACTTATACAATGCGTTTAGATAAACGTTTGTAAACAGATCATATGCTTAAATTATTCTAGTCAACAAAAATTAGAGATTAAATATTGTTTGACATAAATTAAAATTTTGATTTTTTTCCGTGATAATTAATATATTTTTTAAAAAGTTAAATCCTTTTTAACATCTTTCCCATTGATTAATGATTTGATATTCGTAATAAGGCCCTAGACTAGACCATCCGACACATCTCTTCCCCAATTTTGCTACCGGAACATTTTAATGGCGTCGCTTCTTTCTCCCTCCTCTCTCTTATCTCTTCAACCACCATTTTCTTCTTCGCAAGTCCAATGTCTGAGAAAAGGAATTTTCCCTCCTCCTTCCCTGGTTCGAGATTCATTATCGCCTTCTGTCTCCTCTTTTTCTTCATCGTCTTCTACCTCCAATTTGATTCCTCAGGTGGTCGTAACCCGAGAACGGGGCAAGAACAAACAAATTATCAAAGCCTTGGTAATACAATTTCAATGTACTAGTGCTAATTTCATGAACTCGATGTTGATCGAAGCTTTTATTGGGCTACTTATTGAGCTTAGTGTGTTCTATTTCGAGAAAATTGGCTTATTGTCAAATTGAAATTACGAAACCTCTTCAGTAAATTTGTTTCAAGATCATGAGATTTTGTGGATTTTGGTTACTGTGCATTGGGATTTGTGGATTATTGTCTTGAATCCTTATTTCTCTGGTAAAATTGCAGGAGCAATATGGGATATCATCTTTAGAGCTTCCCCTGATTCAACATGCTCGAGGACCTGATTTCGATCGGCTTGCTTCTGTATTAAGTGGTGATTTCTGATATAATAATTTAGCTCTAAGATTTCGTTTCCTTGTGAGGGTTTTCTGACTACATTTTGCACAATTTATGATAATGGAGAGACTCTTGCTCTATCTTTTTGCTATGTCATGGATATTAAATGTTTTCGAATGAAAATTCAAGATTGTTATTACAATTAAGAAAACTCGAGAACCAGATTTTGGCATTCTGATATGTATTTTGACATGTTTCAACTTATTTTGCTAGATAAGAGCTTTGACTGGATCATTATAACATCTCCAGAAGCTGGTTCTGTCTTTCTCGAGGCTTGGAAGTAAGCCCTGGTTCTTGCTCTATTCCTTTTTTTTTTTTGTCAATCTTGAACTTTTTCAGCAAGGAATGTGTTTTCAGAATATGAAGCGAAAACACCTAAGCTACTCTGAACAAATTTTTGTTAGTACGCAATGGTGTTGCTAGTGAGTGCACTCCTTGAGTTTTCATTGTTATTGTTAGGCAATAAGACTAGTCTAGAAATATGTGTAAGCATCATGCATATTATTGGCACGGCTCTGTACATGACAAGGTTTACATAGAATACATGAACCTGTCCCCATTATCCTTTTTACATTCGTCTCAATTCCTTAGGGCAGCTAGCTCTCCAAAAGTGAAAGTAGGCGTAGTGGGAGCTGGAACAGCTCGCATATTTGAAGAGGCAACGCAATCGGCAGAAGGATTGCTTCATGTTGCCTTTACACCATCAAAAGGTTCCCTAAATATTCAGACACACAATTTCTATTCACTCTATTTTAGTCTTTATATCTGCAATCTGTGCATCTTCAAACATTTAATACTGTATGAATGTACAATATCATCGTTTTGTATGCTTGGTTTGTGTGAATGTGGAAGATGTCACCTATATGCCCTTGACGTAGTGTGTTCCAAGCTACATTTATTCTCCAATGCATGTCTCTCATCATTTATTTATAATGGTTACAGTCTTTGCTGGTTCATTCTCTTTGTTTTCATTCTTTCAGCAACTGGTAAAGTCTTGGCTTCGGAGCTTCCAGAAAATGTTGGCAAAAGGTCATCTGTCTTATACCCGGCTTCTCTAAAAGCCAGCAATGAGATTGGTATGTATGGTTAGGTTTTCTCAATTCAATTGAGCTTATTGGTGTTATCCATATAGACTAAAAATATCAGGACTGTCACTGAATATTGAAAATAGAATAGATCGTTCATATCCTGTAGAATACTATTTGGTAGTTGGATAAAAGCTTCGATGGAGATTGTAAAATTAGTTTATTATATAATATTGTTTTGTGGATTTGAGAGTCCATGACTGACCAGCTTACTCTGCTTCTTGTTCTACATATGAATCTTAAGAGGAAGGGTTGTCTAGACGCGGATTTGAAGTTCTGAGGCTGAATACATACACAACAGTAAGCCGTCTTTACATATACTAAACAAGAACTCTAAAAAGTCTTTTCATTCATCTTTTTATTGGGCTTAATCAAACATTTTTATACATGGGTTCTCGCTTTGCTTAGGTTCCTGTGGAGAGTGTTGATGCGACGCTCCTGCAACAGGCATTGTCTGCGCCTGTTCTTTCTGTTGCTTCACCTTCTGCAGTTCGGTAGGCGCTATCAACCTGTCGCTGGTGCAGCAAAACTTATTGGTGAATGCTGTTACCAGAGTCATTCATATAACTATCTTCCGATATGTTCGAGTCGGGTTTGGTCCTTCATTTTACTTGTATTGGACAGGGCCTGGATGAGTCTGATTCAAAACGCAGAGCAATGGAGCAATTATGTTGCTTGCATAGGAGAGACAACTGCTTCAGCTGCAAGACGACTAGGGTTAAAAAACGTGTACCATCCGGAGCAACCAGGACTTGAAGGGTAAATCTTGATCTTTTCATATGGTGAAACTTAGGCCTGCGATTCGGACCGAAACGGTTCAGTTTTTGGGTAAATCTGGTTTCAAAAATTTGGCCGAATTTAACTGAAATTGAACTTTTCATGTATCGGGTTTTTTTGGGTTTTGAATTTTTTTACCGAATTTCTTGGTTTAATCAGAGGGTTATTTCGTAATTCAGATCGGTTCGGTTGATTTCGGTTTGAGAATATATATAATTTTCGAAATTTTGGTTTTTATTAAAAAAAAAAAGGCAAACAAGAGTATTCGGGTAACCATACCAAACTTAAAAAGTTTCTAATGCCCAGAACCGATTCCAAACGGAAATTTCCGGTTCAGTCAGTTCGGTTCAAAACCGACTCTGAATTTGAGTCTTGTTGCCACATAACCGAGCGAGTTGAATCCTAACATCACCTGGATTTTCCATGGGTTTGTGTATGCATGTCTTGCAGGTGGGTCGAGAGCATCATGGAAGCTCTAGGCGCTCACGCAGATTCAAGTAACTTTAGCAGCAGAAATTGATTCATGTGTTAGATTTTTACTTATGGAGGACTTTCAATTGGGACTATGCCTGTAATTTAGAAGAGGGGAAAAAGAAACCAAATGATGGTATTGGTAAATCATCACGCCCTTTTCAGATATCTCGGATAGCTTTTGTAAGATAAAAAGTGAATAATTTTTGTTTTTTGAATACTAACATCATAAATTATCCAAAAATATGAAAGAAGCCTCAATTTCGTGTAAATGCAAATCCAAAAGTATCATTTTCAGTTTCATCGTCCCTATGTTTCTTGTAAAAATTATCATTTTACCTTTTGGCATATGATATACAAATCTTTTATTAAGGTATGTTGGAGAAAAACTCGTGATGGAGGAAATGTTTAAGTGTTTGAAAAAAAAGTTTAAGAAGTAGAACTTTTATTACTTTGATTTTAACTTGGAGACAATTTCACAACTTGTTACAAAATGAAAGGGGAATGAGGTATTTATAGCCTCCAAACTACAAAATATCAAAAATATTTTAATCTTAAATCTAGATAATTCTACCATAATATCTAGGTTATAATATTATAATTATCTAGATTCTTCCATAAACATATCTAGATTTTTATGTTTAAGGAGGTGGAAGATGATTCTAGAAAACTTCTAGAACTTATTAAGGAGGTGGAGATATTAGATATTTCTAGAGAAAACTCTAGAACTTGGATTTGGCTCAATAATTAAACTTGATTAAAATCAAGTTTAACTTCCAACACCCCCTCTTAAACTTGATTTTTCTACTCAAACAAACTCCTCATCTTGATAAAGTCTTCGCGTATTAAGAGGCTTAGTGAAGATGTCGGCTACTTGATCATGTGTCTTCACATACTCCAATTGCATATCCTTTTCGTTAATACACTCTCTAATGTAGTGATAGCGTGTGTCAATGTGCTTACTTCGATCATGAAAAACTGGGTTCTTTGCCAAAGCTATTGCTGACTTGTTATCCACAAAGATCTTCGTTGGCTCCTCTTGTGGCAAGCTTAACTCCTTTAGAAGATTTTGTAACCAAATAGCATGGCACACACATGAAGTAGCCGCTACATACTCCGCTTCACAAGTGGAAAGAGTGACAATTGGTTGCGTCTTCGACATCCATGTGAAAGCCGTATCTCCAATATAGAACACGAAACCACTTGTGCTTTTTCGGTCATCTACGTCTCCACCCCAATCGCTATCGCTATATCCAACAAGCTTATAATCATTAGAAGTAGAATAGTGCAAACCAAAGTTTATGGTACCTTTGATATAGCGAAGAATCCTCTTTGCTGCCTTGAAATGAGTTGTTGTTGGATACTCCATGTAACGATTAACAACTCCGACCGCATATAAAATATCGGATCTTGTGCATGTTAAGTATCGCAAGCTTCCAACTAAGCTCTTAAAGAGTGTTGAATCCACTCCTTCTCCTTCCTCGTTCTTTGATAATTTGATTCCACACTCCATAGGTGTGCAAACGGGATTTGAATCATCCATCTTGAACTTCTTAAGTACCTCCTTAGCATAGCCTTCTTGAGTAATGAATATTCTTTTGTCTTTTTGTTTTACTTCAATTCCGAGGTAGTAAGACATCAATCCAATATCCGTCATCTCGAACTCCTTCGTCATCTCTTTCTTGAATTCCTCGAACATACTTGGATTGTTACTCGTGAATATCAAGTCATCTATATATAAGCATGCGATCAATATATCGCCGTTTTGAATTTTGATATAAAGTGCATGCTCATATGGACACTTGATGAAATCTTTCGTATTGAAATACTTATCAATTCGAGTATTCCAAGCTCTCGGGGCTTGTTTTAACCCATAAAGTGTCTTCTTTAACCTCAAGACTTTGTCTTCTTCTCCTTTGGTTATGTAGCCTTGTGGTTGCTCAATGTAAACTTCTTCTTCAAGATCTCCATTTAAGAAGGCTGACTTGACATCCATTTGATGTATCTTCCACTTGTTTTGGGCCGCCAATGAGATAATAAGCCTAACAGTTTCAAGACGAGCAACAGGAGCGAATACCTCATCGTAGTCTATTCCGGCTCTTTAACTATATCCTTTCGCCACCAATCTTGCCTTGTATCTTTCAACTTCTCCTTTAGAGTTTTTCTTTGCTTTGTACACCCATTTCACACCAATTGCCTTGTGTCCATTTGGAAGTGAAGCTAACTCCAATGTATCATTCTTTTGTATTGCTTTGATCTCTTCGTCCATTGCATTTCTCCAAGTCTTCTTCTCAATAGCTTCTTGGAAGTCCATGGGCTCACACTCATCAAATAGACAAAACAAAGTAAGGTTGTCTTGATTTTCGGTTACCTCGTAAAGCTCTTGTAGACTTCTATAGTTTGGATTCCTTTCGCACGAACTTTCTTCTCCTTGAGAACTCAATGATGAAGTTGGTGGTGTAGTAGGCTCCTCTCTTGGTGGTTCCGGGTCTTCTTCTCCAAAATGTGGAAAGAAATTATAGTCTTCCTCATTCGATCTCCAATCCCATTCTTCATCTTCATCGAACACGACATTTCAACTAATAGTTGTCTTCCTTGTGTTCGGATTGTAGAGCTTATAGCCTTTGGAGTTGGTGTCATAACCAATAAATATGTATTTCTCACTTTTATCATCTAGTTTGCTCCTCTTCTCATCCGGTACATGAACATGAGCGATGCTTCCAAAGACTCTTAAATGAGAGACACCGGGCTTCCTTCCGCTCCAAGCTTCTTGTGGTGTTTTTCCCGAGATACTTCTTGTTGGAGATCGGTTTAATAGGTAAATCGCACACGCGACCGCTTCCGCCCACAACTCCTTTGGTAGTCTTTTACTTTTGAGCATGCTCCTCGCCATTTCAAGAATTGTTCTATTCTTTCTTTCCGCTACTCCATTTTATTGAGGGGATCTTGGCACCGTTAGTTGTCTTCGAATGCCGTTATCTTCACAATACTTATGAACTCCTTAGATGTAAACTCTCCTCCACGGTCAGATCTCATGGCTTTGATCATAAGACCACTTTCCTTCTCAACATGGGCTTTAAAATTTTTGAAGTTCTCGAACACCTCGGATTTTTCTTTTAAAAACTAAACCCATGTTTTTCTTGAAAAATCATCAATAAAGAGAAGGAAGTAGTTACTTTTACCAAGTGATTTTGGCTTGATCGGACCACATACATCAGTGTGTATTAGCTCCAACGGTTTTTGAGCTCTTGTACTTGACTCCTTTGGAAAGCTCATTTTGAATTGTTTTCCACACACTTGATTTGGATGATTGATGCAGGGTAGGCCTCTCACCATTTCTTTCTTCGAAAGTAACTCCAATCCTCCAAAATTTAGATGTCCGAATCGAAGATGCCAAAGCCAAGACTCCTCTTTGTAGCACATCTTGAGACATTGTGCGATGTCATTTTGAATGTTAAGAGCAAACATTCTATTTTTCAACATCGGCACCTTGGTAATGAGATTGTTTGCTTGGTCTCTTATAGAAAGGTTATTATCTTTTAGTTGAATGTCATAACCTTTCTCTAAGAGTTGTCCAAGGCTCAAGATGTTTGTCTTCATGCTTGGAATATAGTATACGTTGGAAATAAATTGATGATCTCCATTCTTCAATCGAATGAGAATGGTTCCTTTACCTTTTACCTCCATCTTTGATTCATCTCCTAAAGCCACGTTTCCTTTTATCGATTCGTCAAGCTCCACGAACATGCTTTTTCTCCCGCACATGTGATTGCTTGCTCCACTATCGAGGTACCACTTATGATTTTCTTAACGTTCGTCTTTTTTGTAATTAGCCATTAATAACATGTCTTCTTCTTGATATTTTTCTTCAGCGTAGTTGGCCTTCTCTTCGACTCTTTTGTTGCTAGGAGCTTTACATTCGGAGGCATAATGTCCAAACTTCTCACAATTGTAGCATTTTACGCTTGATTTATCGTACCTTGATTTTGGGCTTCCTCTCCCATGACCTCTTGATGAGCTTTCTCTTCGTTGATTTTTGTTGTCTTCATATGGTCTCCAACCTCGTCCATTTCCATATCCACGACCTCGTCCTCGTACTTGACCACCACCTCTTCTTTGATAAATTTGGCCATTTTCTTCTTTAGTATTATCAATTCGCATCTTTAGTACTTGTTCGGTAATATCTTCCTTCTTCTTCTTCTTCTTTTCTTCATAAGCTTGTAATGAACCAAGAAGTTGCTCCATTGTCATGGCCTCCAAATCTTTTGTCTCTTCAATAACGGTAACGATATGCTCAAATTTTGGATCTAATGATCTAAGAACCTTCTCCATGATTCTCACATCATCTAACTTCTCGCCGTTTCTTTTGAGGTTATTAGTAACCGTCAAAACTCTTGAGAAGCAATCGGAGATGACTTCACCTTCCTTCATTTGCAATGCTTCAAATTCTCCTCTTAGAGTTTGAAGACGCACCTTCTTGACTTGATCGGCACCCTTGTAAGAAGTTCGAAGCTTCTCCCATGCTTCTTTGGCCGACGTAGCTCCAACTACCTTCTCGAATGTATCTTCATCTAATCCTTGATAGATTAGACAGAGAGCTTTCTTGTCTCTCTTCCTTGAGTCTCTCAAACCATCCTTTTGAGTTTGAGATAGACTACCTTCATTCTCCGGGTCAACGAAACCTTTCTCCACTATCTCTCACACGTCATGTGCTCCGAGAATAGCCATCATTCGTAAACTCCAATTGTCGTAGTTGCTCTTTGTGAGCATCGGGACTTGGAAGGGAATGCCATTACTCGCCATCTTTAGGATCTTCAAGCTCTGATACCACTTTGTTGGAGAAAAGCTCTTTTAAAATTGATGGAGGAAATGTTTAAGTGTTTGAAAAAAAAAGTTTAAGAAGTACAACTTTTATTACTTTGATTTTAACTTGGAGACAACTTCACAACTTGTTACAAAATGAAAGGGGAATGAAGTATTTATAGGCTCCAAACTACAAAATATCTAAAATATTTTAATCTTAAATCTAGATTATTCTATCATAATATCTAGATTATAATATTACAATTATCTAGATTCTTCCATATCTAGATTTTTATGTTTAAGGAGGTGGAAGATGATTCTAGAAAACTTCTAGAACTTATTAAGGAGGTGGAGATATTAGATATTTCTAGAGAAAACTCTAGAACTTGGATTTGGCCTAATAATTAAACTTGATTAAAATCAAGGTTAACTTCCAACATGGCATATGATGATGAGATTAACAATACTCTAGCTGAGCTTCAAGCTATGTTTGGTTTTCAGGTGATATAGGCTATCCCGATGTTCCTATTTTGGTTAATTGATTAGAAACTAATTTTGCATGTGCTAATTAATTGTGAAATGGCATAAAGATAATGTTTCAAATCAAAAAGAGCACGTGAGTTCGTTATTGGTCCCTGTCCAAGATCAAGAGTTTCAGAATAAAGAACCACCAGATGAACATTATCTTTCTACCATTTCACAATTACTTAGCACATGCAAAATTAATTTCTAATCAAATAGCCAAAATAGCAAAATCGGGCTAAGCCTATATCACCTCAAAACCAAACATATATAGCTTCAAGTTCATCTAGAGTATTGTTAATGTCATCATCATATGACATCATATTATTTGCCAAAATTATTTCCCTAGTATTTATAGGTTTAAAAAATAAATTAAACACACACAATTTACTACATATCTTTACAAAGATTTTATTGTCTCATTTATTTATTCAATTTTTGCTTTCAATTTATGATAAATAAATTTTATTGGTTTATTTTCATTAAACTGTTCTAAGTTCTAATATTTTGTTAAATCTGATATATGTTAAAAGAAATTGTTTTTTTTTTAAAACAAATCTTTAATGTTGTTATATTATTATCATTCATTTTTTCAAATTTATTTATTTGCAAAAGTTTTTAAAATACGGTACTATCGGAAGACCTATTATATGGATCCCATCACATACCTTCGACTATGTGACTATTCCCACTCCAGCCGGTCCACTCAAATTCAGACTACTTGTTTTGGAGATCACCAATGGCTGCTAATGATCACAGCTTCCCATGTATCTTATGGTATATTTGGAAAGCGAAGAATTACAAAGTTTTTAAAAATAGGGATTGGACCCTGAGATGTCAGTTTGGGAATCAGCTCATGATGGAGAGGAGAATATCGAGGAACATGATCTTATCCCTTCCCATGCTCCTTTAATTTATACATGTTACTGATGCTATCTAGATGGTTCGGAGAAAGAGACAAGACATTTTTTTAGCGTTGATTGGAAATATTTTCAAGACGATGTATAATGCCTCATTATGAAGCACGATATGTTCGCGGAAACCTCTCCCTCTAGTATGCAGATATGGAAGCACTCTGACGATGACGTGTATTTTACCTAGAGAAGGATAACAATAGCATTTGCCATAGACTATTCCGAATTGGTGAAGATGGTGGTTAGCTTTTGAAATTCATTTAGAGGAAATTGATAGGATTAATGTTAATTTACGTATTTGGTGGCACATTAGATAGAAGACAGGCTCCGAGCCAACAATAATTAGAATTCTAGGGCAAAAAAAATTATTGGACTCTTACTATATATATATTAAATGTTTAATATTTTTTGGGCATATTTATATTTAAAAATAATTGTTTGGATTTATTTCTAAATTTTTTTTTTAAAATCTCTATTTTACACTTAAAATATTAAGAAACTGATATATATTCTAAATTTTTTAAACAAGATGAGCCCTTCAAATAAAGAATTTTTTTTAAATTGTGATGAACCCTTGGGTTGCTGCCACTATGTCCTACCCACTTGAACCGGAACATATCTTCTTAATACTATTGGATATTGATCTATAGTCATGTGTCGTGTTGGTTTGGTATTGCGTGGATACAGTTTTTTAGCTGGAATGTCTACAGAGTGATTTAGATTTGGATTCCAAGATATCGTCTCGGTAGGTCTTCTTCGAAATGCCAGAAGACCGGAAATTTTGTCATTATGCAAGCCGAGATTAACAACATGAATAAAAAATATTTATATTTATTTATATATAAAAGTTGAGGAATTGCTAGAAATGCCACTTTTGAAGTGCCACTTTTCAAAAATGTCATCACTCTAAAGTGGTTTCAAAAATGCCACTTTTTTAATGTGACTATTACTATTATACTTTTAATGAAAGTTAGGTTAAACAAAATTGAAATTGTCTTTTGTCTTCTTCGATTTCGAAACTCGGTTACATTTCGTCGGCGATTATCTAGCCGGAGTTTTTGAGCTTGCCGGAATTCGTTCTGTTCGGCATTGCCCAACTCCATACCGTTCATCGCTAGGAAGTCGCCGAGAATTCTCCAATTTCGCATTGCCCAGCTTCATACCGTTGCATCGCGAGAGCTCTTGATCGCTAGGAATTCTTTGATTTCAAATCAAGTCTGCACATTTCGTCGGTGAAATTTCGCTTGTAGATCTTGCCGGGAAAGATTTTTGAGAGTGAGGTAATCCAATTTCTCTGATTTGTGGTTTTTTATTTTTAGTTTCATGTGGTTAGTTTTGGTGCCTCTTTTATCTACATTGTGAGTTTTATAGTTTTGTTTACTTGATGGTATTGGTGATGTTTATGAGATTTTGTATGATTTGTAGTTTTGTTTCTGGGAATTATAGAAGTATTCTGGATTTTTAATAATATTTTTGTTCGATTTTGCTAACAGGTCATAATGATTGATTTGTATTGTATATGTGGATTGTGGAAGTTGACAACCACCGGTCATTGGGATTTCATAGTTGATAGTGAAAGGAGAGCCTCACTTACTTTCATTAGTGATGGTTTTAGTTTTAGTGATTTGGTTGCTGTTATCTTAGAAGATTTTGCAATCGATAGTGGCTTAAATGTTGTGCAGCTTAGTTATAGGTTACCTTCCTCCACGAATGATCTCCCTCCACTGTTTAGTAGGAATGATAGGCAACTGCGGGCTTTTTTTAACAAGTTTGCTGAGAATGGAGGAACTATTCAACTATGTGTGACAGTTGATGAGTTATGTGTGACAGTTGATAAGATAATTTTCTATAACTCATGTTTATAATATTATTTGAATGTTTATAAATAAATTTATAAAGTCAGTTAATGTTTTTAAAACAGGCACATACATGCTCAAATCCGTTTACTGATAGTGTTACTGCTCCTGGTCCTTCTCATGCTGCTCCTGGTCCTTCTCCTGCTCTAGTAACTTATAAAGCAATTATAAAAGCATTTATAGCTAGACAATACATGTTGTGACAATTACAAAACCTTTTAAAATTTATAAAAAACATGCGGTCAGTTTTATAAATTAGCTTGTAAACCCTTTTAAATACCTTTTAGAACTTATAAAAACCTGTGGTCAGTTTTTATAAATGAGCTTGTAAAACCTTTTAGAACTTATAAAAATTTGTGGTCAGTTTTTATAAATCAGCTTGTAAAACCTTTTAAAACTTATAAAATCATGTGGTCAGTTTTTATAAATCAGCTTGTAAAACCTTTTAAATATTTTTTATACCTTTCTAGTATTTATAACTTACCAGCAATTCTTTATAATTTTGTAGAGAGGATTGAACTCAACTAATAATGAGGTCATTGAGGTGTATGGATCAGAAACGTCTAGTATGCTTAATGTGGGTAGTTTTTCAAATCTTTGTGGTCTACCTGATGTTGATTTTCTGTATTCTGAAAAGTTATTCCAAGACAAGATGGAACTTACAAGACAGTTGATGATGGCTTCAATGAAACACAATTTCGAATTCTGTACTTACAAATCAGACACGAAAAAATACATTCTTCGCTATATTGATGAAAAATGTAGCTGGAAGTTACGTGCAACCAAAGTTAAGGGTTCTGATAATTTTGTTATTCATAAGTATATCAGTCAACACAGTTGTGATTATTCTTTAAGAAATGTTAATCATCGTCAAGCAACTGCAAAGACATTAGGTTTTATGGTTAAGAATTACTTTGAAGGTGGAAAGCTGTCACTCAAACCTAAACAGATCATAGAAAAAAGTAGACATGATCATGGAGTTGTGGTTCCTTATTCAAAAGCTTGGAGAGCTCATGAGCATGCATCAGTAGCTACTAGGGGAACACCTGCTAATAGTTATGAGATCTTACCTAGTTGGTTTCATATGTTGCAATTGAAGAATCCATGTTCTGTTACCTTTATTGAGGTAGATGAGGTTAATAAATTTAAGTATACATTTTTGGCTTTGGGTGCTTCAGTTAGAGGGTATAAGTTGATGAGGAAAGTGAGCTATGTTGATGGTTCCCATTTGAAATCAAAATTTAAAGGGACTTTGCTTGGTGCTTCAGCTCAAGATGGTAATTTTCAGTTGTACCCTTTAGCTTTTGGCGTAGTTGATTCTGAGAATGATGCATCATGGAACTGGTTTTTGAGGTGTTTGAAGACAATTATCCCTGATGATAAGGATTTAGTTTTCGTGTCTGATCATGCTCCATCTATTGCAAACGCACTTTTCAGTAATTTATCCAGCTGCTCATCATGGAATCTGCACTTTTCATTTGCAAAAAAACCTTGATACACGTTTCAGAATTTCTTCAGTTATTCCATTGGTGAAGGAGGCTTCTAGAGCTTATACAAAATATGATTTTGTTATCTGATGCATGAAATCACGTCTGCTGATCCAATACTTGCTGATTACCTGAGACAAGTGGATGTTAGGAAATGGTCACGCGCTTATTCGCCTTGTAATCGATACAACATCATGACATCAAACCTGACTGAATCTATGAACTCCTTGCTGAAAGAGAGTCGTGAATATCCAATTGTGTGTTTATTTGAGTTGATCAGGTGTATTCTCACTAGATGGTTCAATGAGTGACGTGAGAAGAGTGCTCAACATCCACACGATGTTACTATAAACGTGGGGAAGATAATGAAGGCATCATATGATGATTCCTCACGCTGGCTTGAATTTTGCCAAGTAAATCAGAATTTGTTTGAGGTGAAAGGAGATCTGAGGCAGCNTGGCTTGAAGTTTGCCAAGTAAATCAGGATTTGTTTGAGGTGAAAGGAGATCTGAGGCACCATATAGTGAATTTGGATTCAAGACAGTGCACTTGGTGTGTGTTTGATATCAACAAATTCCCTTGTACTCATGGAATTGCAGCTGCAAAACTTGCTAACCTTAGTGAAAACGTCTTTGTTGATGATTTTTACTCCACTCACATGTACCTCTTTGCCTTTTGATCTACTTTTATAAACTTAATTTATAAACTCTCGATGGAAACTGAGCTTAATATTTGTCTTACAGGTGGACGCTAGCATATTCAGAAAGTATTTATCCTGTTGGTGACATGGCATATTGGGGAATTCCAGCTGATGTTGCTGCTTTTGTTTGTCGACCACCATCTACTCGGATTCCTAGTGGCAGGAGGAAGAAAAAGAGGATACCTTGTGTTTGGGAGCATGGAAGATCTCAAAGTAAATCTAAATCTTACAAATGCAGTAGGAGTGGTCAGAGTGAACACAATAAAACCAGCTGCGTAGTTCCAATCTAGTTCTATATCTGTTTTTATTTAAACTTTATTCACGTTTATCAATATGTGACGTTGTAATGCTAAAGTACACAAATTGTTATCAAGTTTTAAAACTTATTCTTAGGATTTACATATTTCTATTAGGTTTTGCATATGTCTTCCTTTCCGCAGGGCTTTGCTTATTTTTACAAAGATTTATAAGTTGATTTATAAAACGTTTTAAGACCTTATAAAATAGGTTTTACAAGGTTTCCAGAAGACTACAAACATTTTACAAGCTTTTTAAAAGTGTTAAGAAGTATTTTAAAAGGTTTTACAACGTTTTAAAAAGTGTTAAGAAGTATTTTAAAAGGTTTTACAAGCTTCCTTCATTTAGGTTTTGCATGTCTTTCTTTCCGCAGGGCTTTGCTTATTTTTACAAAGATTTATAAGTTGATTTATAAAACGGTTTAAGACCTTATAAAATAGGTTTTGCAAGGTTTTATAATTTGGTTTTTAAATACCTTGTAAATTGTTTAAATAGAAGAAAATAGGAGATACAAACCCAACTTCATCAAATGTTTTCAACAGTACAAACAATATTTGTTTTTGCAATCTACACTAAAACATATTTATACTAAATGAAGGAAGGAACAAAGTTAAGTTTATTAAAACACATATAAAGGCTATTTAGCTTCTTCATTAACCCATGCCGCCTACAAATGTGAATGAAACAAAAATAAGATTTAGGTTCATAAGACACAACAATTTTTTTCAATATAATGTACTAATCACATTCACCTTTATAATCTTGAAAATTTGTGATGCAGCGTATTTCTGTTTTGCAGGAGCACCATACTGCTTGTCTGGATGAGTAAGAAGAACTGCTTTCTTGAAGGCTTTTCTACACGCATCTTTTTCAGTCATCAACTCAAGAAAACTCAGTTTTTGCCAGTTGGTCCCGGGCCAAAGAACCTGTAACGTAATCATTAGTCATTACTTACTTCCAAATCCAAATAACAGATTATCTGTATTAAAACTTACAAACTCAAGTGTAGAAATGATAGTTTTAAAGCCCAATTCTTTTTTTTCCCCTTTCGTATCTATCAAGTGATGCCAGTCATCGAGTTCATCGTCAATTTCCTTCATTTCCTCTGGACTCTATATACCATCCTCTCTATGCTCTATGTGTGCNCTCTGTGTGTGCGCCTTCAACCTATGAACATGATAACTCATCAGGCCTTTCTTAGCTTTTATAAACAAACTTTTAAAGCCTATATAATATAAGAAGAACAGTTTTAAGTCACTAATGCATACCTGTGTTGATTCGTTTTTCTGTTGATTGGTAGCTGATGTTGTAATATTTTCATCTTCATGAGACAAAACAATAACTTCTTCCTTTTCCTCTTCTTCTCTATCTTTTTTTTGCTTCTTTTTGTTCTCTTTCTCCTGCTTCTCCCCAATCTTCTTCAGCCTATGAACGCAATAACATGAGTAAATGATATAACTCATGAGACTTTTATAAACAACCTTTTAAAACCTAATATGAGAAAAACGTCATCATCATCATCATCATCATCAGTTACTAATGAATACATTTGCTGGTTCGTATTGATGTTGATTGGTGGATGGTGATTTAGAAGCATTTTCATCATCATCAGACAAAACAATAAACTCTTCTTTGTCCTCGTCTTCTCTATCATTTGTTGCCTCTTTTTGCCCTCTTTCTCATGCTTCTCCCCAATCTTCTTCAGCCTATGAACACAATAACACGAGTAAATGATATAACTCATGAGACTTTTACAAGCAACCTTTTAAAACCTAATATGAGAAGAACATCATCATCATCATCATACCTGCGTTTGTTCTTTTTCCTGTTGATTGGTGGCTGGTGATTTAGTAGCATCATCATCATCAGCCAAAATATGAAACTCTTCTTTGTCCTCGTCTTTTCCATCATCTTCTTTTGCATGTTTTTGTCTTTTTCCCCCACTTTCTCTCACATCTTCTTCAACCTATGAACACAATATCATTAGAATATGATATCTCATCAGACTTTTATTAGACTTTATAAACAAAATTTTAAAACCTAATATAATATGAGAAGACCAATAGTAAGTAACTAATACATACCTCCGTTTGTTCTTTTTCCTGTTGATTGGTGGCTGGTGATTTAGTAGCATCATCATCATCAGCCAAAATAGGGAACTCTTTGTAAGTTTATGTGGAAATGAAAGAGAAATTAAGTGAACTTCACGGGGAGAATCGGTTTCATGTTTGAGAGAGAGAGAGAGATTCCGAAAGTATATTTTCCTTAGACCTCAAAGGTATTAATTATAGTACAAGACATGCTCTTACATTGAGCAGATGATGTGTTGCGGTTTTACCGCTTTCTAACCCATGTTTTAGATAGGTTTTCTGTGTGTTTATCGAGTCTTTTTGGTGTTTTCGGTGTTTTTGAGTCATTTCAGGTAGAAAGACATCTTCGGAGCAAAAATGGATTTATGGCAAACATTCTTAGCTCAAACAGAGCGTGCCTCGAAGTGGAATCATCCAAAAAGAAGCTCACATGAAAAAGATATGATTTTTACAAATCAGGTGATAATCAGGTGATCTCCAACATACCAGATTCAGACCTATGAGCAGTAAAAGAAGGATTCCCACCAAAATAGAAGGATTTAAGCTGCACGACCACCTGTTCTATAATTCTGACTCATCAGAGACCCGCCTCGAAGTGGATTTGCATCAAAAGAGGTTGGGACGTGAAAGTTATGAATCTTACAAATTGGCAAACCTGTCTTAGACCCGATTCGGACCTACGTGCAATAAAAGGAGGTTTCCAACCAAACCAGAAAGATTCAAGATGTAAACCAACCTGTTCTAGAATCTTAACTCATTAAGAGAGCACGTCGAAGTGGATTGAATCAAAAAGGAGTTAAGACGTAGAAGTTATTGACGTTACAAGTTGGCGTACCAAAACTGCGAAGGGGATCGATCAGCAGATCGATCGATCCCAACCCACTGAGGGTTTTGGGACCCTCCATTCCTNGATCGATCGATCCCAACCCACTGAGGGTTTTGGGACCCTCCATTCCTGATTTTAAGGGCCTCTTGTCTCCTCCAGTGATGGATATGTCGACCAAAACAGAGAAAAATGAGCAGAGAGAGCAATAATTCAAGTTAGAGAAGGGGAGAGAAAAGGAGAGAAGAAGAGAGATGGGAGGAGAAAAAT